>PNEQ01029412.1:112559-141593 GCA_003012365.1 Medauroidea extradentata | reverse complement strand
TAGTTATTAAAAATATTAGGGGTTATGTATACATGTATACTGCATAGCATGTGAACCTTACGAATGTCGAGCCGAAGGTTGCCGAGCATGGCCGAAGATTGCCGAAGGTTAACGAGCTTGGCCGAGCATACCCGATGAATTTTTTTAACTAAATAATTGTTATATAAAATTATTTTATATAAAACGTTTTTTTATTAAAGTTTTTTTATTAAAAAGATTTTATTTTAATTAAATTAATTTTTTAATGCATGTGGGGTTAGGACGGAATGCGAAATCAAAAAATTATTGGAAGACTCGGAAGAAACCACCAAGATGGCGGTCGGAACAAGATGGCAGAATTTTTTAACTTTTTTTTTTAATTTTTAAATTTTTTTAAATTTTTAAATTTTTTTTTATTTTTCGAAAATTGACGTCATTAAAGATGGTGGCCGGAAACAAGATGGCGGCCGGAAACAAGATGGCGGCCGGAAACAAGATGGCGCCGGGGTGTCGGGTTACAGGGGTCAAAGGTCAAGGTCACGGGGTCAAAGGTCAAGGTCACCCACACACCCACAGCCGCCAGCCGCTGTGCCCGGACCGGCATTTTCATACTACTCTCCTCGCTCGGTGTGAGGTCATTAGAGACGCGTTCAATAACTCAGACATGTAAGAGAGATGGAAATGGCCGAGGTCTGTATTAAGGAACCATCTCAACATTTTCCTGAAGTATTTTCGGAATCCATTGAAAACTGAAACCGGCAGTCGAACTCGAGTCCTTCCGAATACTAGTCCACTGTTTTAACATTGCGCCATTGATACTGGGCAATACAAAGCAAATATAATAATATTATTCTGCCATACAGTCAACGCTATAGGTGCTGCCGGTTGCTAAGGAACTTCGGAGAACAATTCAGGCAAAATTTTGTAGAAAGCTACATTTACGATGTAAGAACAAAACAGTATCTTAAGTCAACTAAGGAAAACTATTTATTATGGGGAAGTATCAGGGGTTAGCATAACAATGATATTAGTGATGGTAAGCCTAAAGACGTTGATCGTGAACCTACACAAGACAAGTAGAAAAGAAAAGTTGCTCCTGTATCTACAAGTATCAGCAATGCATTTATTGTTCTGTTTACTAATCACTGAAAGCACATCAACTGCACAATTTATGAACTGGTTGACTATACATTATTCTGAAATTGGAGTTATATTTGTTGTAATATCCACGTATTGATGAAAAACTTCTGCTTCTTTCTTACATCGTTTTTCAGCATTTAATTTTTTCTTTCAGATTCCCTAAAGAAAATGAATGAATTCATTTGTATGACAGCTAGTACATGTCATCCCAAATACGACATAAATATTTACTTTAGTGAAACAAAATTTTAACTTACTGAATGAGCAAGTGATGATGAAACTATGTTAAGAGTATAAAATATCCCAACAATTGAACTAAGATTCACGGCAACCCAAATAAATAAATGAAAATTTAAATATCAGTAGATCAGCGAGTTTGTTGAGAAAATATTTTTGCACCAATTAATTTCAATGCCATATATACACAACTGTGTTCTGCTACATGGTCCGTGATTGTATTAACCCTTACTTGTCTTGGGGGTCTCTGACAAGTCACATAGACGTATTGTGAAACAATAGCCATATTCTGATTGGCGCATTCAAATGAGATACACGATCTGGATAAAGACACGCTGCCAATAAGAAAGAAGCAGAGCTGCCGATGTGCATGGAAGACACTGAAAAATAAAATAGTGCAAAAATCTTCTTGCAATAAACTCGCGGCTCCAACTATCAGGTAAGTTCACTCGTACGTGGGATGGACTTCTTGCCAGCACAACCATTCTAAAATCCACAGACACGAGAACTAAATTCCACACAATCCAACTCACAGTGAAAAACTCGAAGAAAAATGAAAACGTCATTGTTTTTAAAGCGTCTCTCGAGTCTTACTAACAATGGCTTTCTATTGCCTGTTCATTTTCGTTAATTCGTCTCTGCACATCCGTTCTTTTGCCCTCTTTTCCCCGATCCCTGTGTCAATTACCATAGATTAGTTTCAAACAATAGAAAAAGCTATGTTCTAATTCAAAGGTCTTGTTAGGTTAGAAAAACGCCACTAACAAATAAAAAAACCGCTATTACTTAGCGACTCGCGCATGCGCAGAACGATATGCGCACCATTCAAACCAACCAATAGCATAGTATAATCTCATCTATGACTTTCATACTCTTAGGAGAGCCCATAACCTTTCTTCTTGTTTTACATACATGCTACCCGGGCAACATGACAAAGCGAGGTCACATTAATATTTAATTAAAAAACAAAAGGAGTTGTTGAGTCAAAACGATAATCATTAGCTTTGCATTAAAGCCTGCACTTTAAATTGCAACCATAATTCGTAAATTGGTATCATACAGGCTACTACACGCATAAATATTTATTTAAAAATAATATTTTTTTCTAAAATTGATTATTCCACACAGGCATTCACGGCACACAAAGTTCCATACATTTTGTATAATTATTGTAATCATGGTGGCAGCATTGTCAGTGCTGTCTTCATTGTGGTGTCCTGAGTTTTACAGATTATTTTGTTCTGTATTAAGAATTTTATTTTTTTATGTTTATTTTACTTTCCTTTGTTTATTGTTGGCTAATTTCTTATGGGATCTTTCATGTGCTGTTGTTTTAGTTTATGGATGAGTTGACCACAGTCTAACTAGGCTTGTTTTCTCGTTCTTTCATTTTTTCTTAGTTTCATTCGAAGATTTCTGGGACGACATAATATTGCAATGGCGTATGTCCACAATAGTAGAGTACGTTATTGTGATCCCTTGCAAGAAACGTTCAAAGACATTAGGATGAGTGCGACAGCTCAGTGTGGTGGTAAGGCGACAGATCACGGCCAGCGAGCACCGTGGCCTGAAGAGCTGCCTGTGTGGGCGACAGCGCGGTCGTAAATATCTTCAACACCTGGCGACTGGGTCGTACCTCACACTCGACGCACCGGCGGTGGAGCGAATCTACGGGTCATGCCACGCACAAATCAAACCAACGAAGCTGTCGTCAACGCAAATCAACCACTTTAAGACAGCCGCCTGCCACGTTATGGAAATGCACGATGTCGAGCGGATGAATGGAATACTCAATGGTCAATAAAATCTGAACTACTCACCACAATTAGATGAGATTTATTTGCCCAGTAGATATTTTATCAGTGGACGTTTATTTATATAGCACTATGCGGTTGTATGCTTTGATTTTGAGTAAACTGTTTTAGAAAAATAAGGACTTGAAACCACAAAATCTACAAAACTGGATAAACTGACATTTTTATAATTTTTATATGAAAATATCTAGGCTTCTATAATAACATAATTTAAAAAATACTTGCGTTTTCATTTGAAAATAATGTTAACATCCGTCAACTTCTCGCGCAAACATTTTCAGATAGCAATAAAAATTAAATAAATAAATAATCTTACCAGAGCGCATAGAAATTTATGAACTACGAATCCGAAGTGTCCAATAAATGATCATCCCTAGCGAAAGTACTGAGCCAAGAGGCGCAACAACAACGCGTTGTACTTGCATTCGATTCCCTGGAACCGACCAATTATTCTGATTTTAGTTTTCAATGGTTCGCAGAATTCGTTCGAGGCGAAAGCTCTTTTTAAGAGCGTTCTCGTGACAAAAATGCATAATTTTTATATTTGCACGGCATAGTGTTCGTATACTTGTGACTACATTTTTAACTTGTGAAATGTTTTTATCTCTCCTAGTTTTCCCATAGCGGCATGTCAAAGCCAGAATTTGCAAATTACGGGAACATGTAACAAAAAGCAAGTGACTTACAAAATGAAATAATTTTCACTGAAATTAGATATTTTAGGCCATATGCTAAAATATTTAAAAACTTATTCTTATGTTCCCGTAACTTGTAAATTCTGATTTTGACATGTCGCTTTGGAAAAACTATTGAGAGCTAAAAAACGTTTACAAGTGGAAAATGCGGTTACAAGTGACGTCTTTAAAACGAACATTATGTCGTGCAAATATAAAATTATGCCTTTTTGCTATGTGAACATCCGTCAGGCCCATTACCGATTCTTCTCTCAGTTTGTGTCATTATGTCAGCCGTGTTTTACCGTCTCTATTGACCTCGCTTGTCGACGAGACGTAAAGTCCACTTACCTATCTTACCTAAGGAAAGAGTCAACATGACGCCGGCTACATGGAGTTGTTATTGCGCATGGAAGGCACAGATGTGTACAAGTCATTAGGGCTACAATGACATACGTCCCTAGTGCCCCATCATCCCTACACTGAAAAATAACTCCCTAAAATGTTTAGGAAGTATTTAACCTAAACGCAGTATGGTACAGTTACCATACTTCCGCCTTGTAAATATGCAAACTTTTACACTTGTTACAATACAAGTCTGGTAATACATTTGACTGTTTTATAAAAAATTTAAGAGTGCTGTCATAGATGTCTGGAAAACAATTCTAGCATACCTAATACCTACATTCTTAGCGCTCCTATACGCACATGTGGCAAAGTTACAAACTATTTTTAGAGTGCACGTGAAAGGCGGTAAACTGGTGCCGCAGCGTTTCCGCCGTACGCTGAAAATGTGGTACTTCAAGCAGTGACCTTTTTTTGTGCAAAATCTTTAAAAAATTACGCTGTAGAATCCATGATTAGTTTCGTATTTTTCTGGGCATTAGAAATTGAGTTAAGACTGTGCGAAACGCTCGTTTTTAGTTATATGTTGAAAAGTTGAGGATTAATATTTTCAACAAAAACGGTTACTTCTAACCAACGCAACACAGTTATTTAAATATGAAGACTGATGCCCGTTTAAATTTTCTGTTCCTTAGAAATTACCGTATATTATTATAGCGATACAAAAATTTAATTGATTATCTTTACCCAACGATTTATTTACTTACAATTTTGAAACACGTTTGACAAGATACACTATTTGTAATTTCCCATTCCTCGTGAAATGTTCTTGAATGTTTATTTCCATCATTTTTGGCATTTCTATACCCGAACTTGTCATAGCATATATACAGAAAACATTTTCACCTTCCGAAGCAACCGACAAGACTTGCTTCCTTTATACAGCACAGCAAAAAAAAAATCTTGTTATGTGTGAAAATAATTCTAGACAATTTTTTTTAACACGACGAAGGTGCGAAAATATGTTCCAAAAAGATTAAAACAATGTATCCAACAATAAGCACGGATAGTTAACCTTTTTAACAACGAACTATGCAATACTTTCACGTGAAATAGTTCGTTTAGTTTATTTATTTAAATTAATTGTTGAAAGTCATACAAGTACATTTTGAAAAGGACAAAAAGAAATCCTAACCCAAAATAAGGCGAAGGGGAATTAATGAAGGAGTATCAAAGTAACAGCCAAAGATGAATTTATTTGATTCGTCTGAAATCACGTCATGAAGGAATCCTCGCTAAACTCTGGCACTTTTTACACGAAAAATTAACACTATGGTCTACAATACATAAAACGTCTTGAGTAAGAATGCTGTTAATCAAAATCTCGAATAGTTGTTACATGAGAGTGCAGGATGTATATGAGAGAATATAAGATTTCTGTAAGTTCCCTTTCTTGAGATAAATAGGCAAGTGGGGTAGCTTATAGCAGGCCTATATTCAAAATACGTTCATATCATGATTTTACCTTTCGACATTAAGTATGCAAGTATATATTACTTGCATCCAGTATTAACTAGGGTTTATATTACGCGTCTTTACGAAACAGAACACTACTCCCTCCTACCCGAAGGAGTTCGTTTTACGTAGGTCAATATGAATATTTAGGGCAGTACAGGAACTATTTCCAGTCATACTCATTAGTAGCTAGTAAGTATCTTATATAAACAACTGGTCGTCGACAACTAGGCCTAACGAAAGTGAAAATTAAAACCAGAAATAGTGTCTTCCACGTGCTTTACTTTTATGAAAATATTGTTCAAATGTGTGAATCACAAGGTTTTTAATACTTATTGGATATACTTGTTACCATTTTATAAACAGCAGTAACAGCGATAACGATATCCGGATATTGAATTGCAGTTACGTGTTCTTGGAAAATCATGCTCATGAACACAACGCACAAATAAATCACGGTAAAAATTTAAGTGCAATAAATGTTTACAGCCCTCCCCATACTATTTCTCCATCCACTCAATCTTACAGCCAACATTCTCCAGAGTGTTGCACAACATTTCAAAGATGAAACTTATTTCCGCGGGGATTCAAGAGTGAGGCTGAATGATATTTTTTTTTGTTTCCCCTTTCAAAAATACTCAACGAGGAAGGGAGGGAATCCATTTGCGTGAAAAGAATTGAGAGGGAGAGATTTCTTAAGCAAACATCTTCAAATAAGACAAAGAATAAAAATAAGAGGTCCTGGGAGTAGTTGGACTGAAGTTCGGGCACCCGTGGTGTGGGAAGCAAACGGCCTGTGCAAAGAAGAAGGAAGATCGTGAAGAGTTACAGCCTTGGGGGGATGATTTAAAAAAAAAAGTAACCTCTCCTGCAGCCCCCATGATAGGACTGGAGGAAGGGTTGGTGAGAAGGGAAGGGCGGGGAAGTTGTGCGTGCTGGAGAAAAAATTTATGGCCAGCAGCTTTAAGTCTGCAGTTTCTTCCAGTCGGGTGGTTCAACGCACAAACCACTCTGGAAGGTTGAGAACGCGTGGGAACAGACTACATTCGACACCTGTGCGAGCGCTGGACAAAACAGGGAATAAATAGCATCTTAACATGAATGCAAACACCCAACTTGTGCGAGTGGATTTCTGCAACTAACATAAATCTGACAAAAAAAAAGGTTAAAGGATTAACGTAATTGCACGGAAACTTCTCAGAAATTATGGTTATAATTTTCCTGGACTTTTATTTCCCTGCCTCAAATACTCATTCAAATTCATAACAAAAAAAAAAGTCCTGGCAAATGGCTGCAATTAAAGCTCCGTGTGAAATTGTAAGCTACATAAAAATAGTTATATGGGGAAATAATGACATTTATTTTTTTGGTTTTAATAATGCTAAATTAATATCTGAGTATCAATTAACTATTTTCTAACATATTTTCTAACCACGAACTCAACACTGGCTTCCAAACTTTAAGGCCTCGAACACGCTGTAACGTTCGCAACCAGATGGCCACAACGTAGAAAACAAATAACTATTCAGACGTACACATTCGTCGTATATGCAGAAAAAATTGTGTTTTATTTTGGTTTTTGAAATGACGCACACTCGAGCCTTTGCAAATGAGGTGCACAACAGGTGACACTTTCTTCTAGATCAATGTTTCATAATGTTATAATTACAAGTTGGTGTTACAGCGATAAGTACTTAATAAATCGCCATTGTTCATTGCAAATTCTTAACCCAAATTCAGGGTGGTTCGTACGCCATCACTATTTTACTAGAGTTCACGTAAAATAGGCAAACATTTATTTTATTCCGTTACGGTTTGTATTATTCACACCGATAACAGTTATAAATTTATTTTAAAAAGTGCGCAAATATCAATTTAAACTCTGTAACTTTATGAATTGTAAGCAACGAATAATTCCACATTTCCTTTGGGATGCTTTACGTTTTAAAATGAATAAACATTCACGCCTCTCGCAATTACTGCTAAAGCTCGACATGTCTGCCGTTACTTGATTCACAAAACGGAAAAAGTAGACAGATTATCGTCTTCTGCGCATATCGTTGACAGATGTTCATTAGCTGCTCACAGAAACTTCGTAACAATGTGTTCAAAAAGGAACATCTTCGTTCCAAAATTACAAACTTCTACACAGAGACTTAGCTTTGGCTATATATATATATATATATATATATATATATATATATATATATATATATATATACACACACACACACATAAGATTCTCGTAACAAAATTAATTTAGCGCAGTTGAATAGTATTTTTCGACAGGAAAAATCCTGGAGTTTTGAAACTTGCTACAGTTATCTATTAAAACTTGCCACAGTTATCTATTGATGCATAATCTACAACATACTAAACGTCCTCGAGCGAGATTGAATTAAGGGTGGTGGGGGGGGGGGGAAAGCGGAGAAGCAATTAAAGTAGTTTTATTTTTTAATATTTGTACTTTTTTGAAAAAAGCATTCCTATACTAGGAAAAAAATACGTCTCATACAAAATTATAGAAGACAAAATGCCTACAAAAATGTTTTATTCACTTTTTTTGGTAGGATTAATGATTTCGCATTCTAGGTGATCAAACAAATCAAGTTTTTAAAGTTGCTGTTTACTGGCGATTTTCCTTCGTACTATAGTTAACAGCTTGGTGCTAAATTATTATTATTATTATTATTATTGAATAATATATTAATGTTAACGTTTACATATACACAACTGTATTATTTTTAAATTACACCTTCAAAACACCCTTACAATTGTTGACAAGTAACATACATGCAGGTGTGTCTAGAGAAATTGTTGCTTCTTGTCCCAGCGACACTTCGATCTCTTCTGCAATAGTTAAACTTGGTGGATTTTACTTTCTTGCGTCGTTTCTGGTGTGTACTGGCCATACAATGGCAGGTAGTGGTCTTACAGAGGGACCGTACACAATTTTCGCAACTAACTCTGTTGACAAAATGTTAACTGGGCATGCATGTAGCAGACCTGTACGAGGACACTTAATTGTTCTAACTATTTCAGTCCATAATATTAATAATTTTGAAGTATCGAATGAAGTCAAGGCTGAAATCACCGAAACGTTGAGTAAGGTAAAAAGATGTTGACCCATGGTATACTAAAGGAGAGTACTCAACTGGTTTACCTGCTAGAAACCTTTAAAAAATAGTTCAACTCCTTGAAAGAAAATAGACCTATACCTCCACCTAACTGGTGCAATACTTTCACAGGATTTATACTATGAAAAATTTAATTTTAGCAGAACACTCGAGTGATTCGGAGTCTCACCTCTGTTGTGACCAGCAAATGACCCTACAATTTAATGGTATGGTCACTTACAGTATGCCAAGCGTGGCCATTTAAATAAGCAAGATATGCATGTTTTTCAAACCACCCATCCGTTCGAGTTTGAAACTTTCGTATAGAAGTGATGCTTCGCAATATCCATATCGGAATCCCCTGGTTCAGAGGTCTGGTCTGTTATAACAATGTAGCAGATTTTAATGCGGTCAATGGTGAGGACTGGCGGTCTAAATAGAAGGGGAATAGGTTCTGTGGTGGCAAAGTGAGTTGATGGGACAGCAATAAGTACTTCCATTTGCTCTTCAATACAGGATTTCGCTGGGTTGCAGTTTTCAACAGGAGAACAACATGTAGACAACGAAACAAATTAAAATTTTGAGTGAAAGTAAAATGTATCAAGCTACAGAATGACACCTTTGAAATTCCACGTAAAATGGTTTGTACTTTAAAAAAAATATTGAATGTACCTAAATGTTTACATATCTTTGAGTAAATGCATTTTTAAACAATAACTTTACACGATAGAGAACAAAGGTGTCATTCTATAACAATACATTTACTTCTACTAAAGATTATTTCATTCGTATAGTTTGAATAGATTTTACTTTAGGCAAGTAGCGAAAATAATATAATCGCTACTTTGACATACATTTGTACGAAAACAATGGGGCCGTAAAATATTTCATACGTGGGACATTATGTATTGAGTAAGAGTTGGGCAGTGTTTGGTACAATTATAAAATTACGATATTTCCGGTGCACAGCTGGCAAGGCTTTTAGAACGTGCTATAATATCGTATTGTCGCAGATTTAATTTGCGTGTAGTTGTACTACGAGCCCAACCAGAACCTGCAAGTGCGCGGACTATAAGGTTGACTCTTGCTCTCTCAGCACTAACCACAACGCCTCTAAGCGCAGTACGCTCAACTGGCGTCTGTCTTCCCCTCGAACACTTTTGGGGCCGCGGTGGCCGAATGGTCAGACCATTCGCCTCCCACCTAGGCGATCCCGCTGGGGTCGGTCCCCGGAATATTTGCATGTGGTATTCGTGTCGGACGATGCCGTTGGTCGGCGGGTTTTCTCGGGGATCTCCCCGCCCTTTCACTCCGGCTCTGGACCATACTCACCTCATGTCACCCCTCACCTAGCGCTGAAGACCTCGATGATAAGCGCTGACCATAATCTCTCACACGAATACTTTTATTAAAAATAGAAATTGTTATGAACTGGCACCAACTTGCAACGCTGCAGAACATAAGCTCATGGTGGTACTTCTTTCCTTTTCTCTTTCCCCTGTCCTAACATCAGTGAATCTCTGAATACTGTCACTTTATTCCGTGATGTCGATATCGTTGAAACCCATTCGCTTACAAAATCACAGTTTTACAACTTTTTTTGTTCATTTCAATACCTGTGTATGCATACGAACAGTTTGTTACGATTTAGTATTGAGATAATATGGCCGGGTGTTGCGCATTGGCAGGAACACGCACCTCCCAGTCCCGCCAAGGCGATCTGGTTTCAATTCCCGTTGCGGTCGGTCCCCTAATTTATGTGGGAATCGTGTCGGACGATTTCGCTGTCGGGAGGGTTTTCTCGGTGATTTCTTCTCGCACCCTCCCCCCCCCTAATTTCTCATTCCGGCGCCACTCCATTGTAGGACCTCTTTCCATGTCGTCTTTCGGGGCAAGCTGACGCCTCCACGGACGCCCAGCATTAAGTCTGCATCCGCTGTGCGATATTCATACGTGAAGAAATAAACGTGATCCCTTAGTTTACAGAAACGTGATCAAAACAACACCGATAGGGTTTATTGAGAAGCTTCTGGCAACTCTGGTCCCCGGGTGGCATCCAAACTCCTCACTCGGCAAGCCCTCGACGAGCCATGTAGGGCACTGAGACTGACGTGGGCGCGAGGAAACTGACTGGCACTTGTCCAAACAGGTAAGCCAAGGACGACGGGGCGCGTTGATTCACGGCGGAGATGTTGGCGGAAGAGGAGGGTAAAAAAAAATGAGTAAACAGTGAGATCGCGAGGTGTCGAGGAGTTCACTTCACTCCTCGGCGCAGCTTCGTGAGGACTAGCCTACCTGCGCGTTACACGCTCAGAAGAGACGGAAGTATAAGGGCGACCTTGAAGCGCGCATCAACGAGTCAAACACTGTACAGCGTACAAAATTCCTACCGATCCAGTTTTACTATGGGACTTTATGCGGTGCCCGTATAATTTTATTGGTGGAAAGTTTGTAGCAAAGTTCAACGCATGTTTCTATCCGAGTTTTGGATACATCCGCCGGTTAGGGCAGTTTGAGTACGGCAAATTAAAAAAAAAAAAAAAAACGCTTTAGCTATGTTACAGGGCTTCGAAACAGTAATTTTTTATGAACACAGCATCTTAACAATCAAATTCCATTTTTGCCCGAAGTGTGTTTTCTTTTCGTACATTGGCAGTATGACCATATGTGAATAATTTCGTAAAAAAAATATTATTCGAACACACTACAACGCATTTGAAGCGCATGATAGGCGGCGCCATTAAGGGGGAGTGTTAGACAATTTTATTGTATTTTCAGCTTATGAGTCATAACATTTATTCAAATTGTTTTATCAAAATTTTCTCTTCGACAAAGTATAGGATATATCTTGGTAAACTGCTTGACGTAAATAATAATGGAATATTTTATTAATGGGTCATTCAGAGTCATTGTAAGAGAATTCTTGAAAGCTAACCAATAATTCTCTTGCAGTGATTTTACATGACAAATTAATAAAATATTCCGAGTAGCGAATAGTACAGTGTAAAAAATGGAAAAAGACGATTATTTCCCAGCACCAATTTATTTCAGTCCTATGTGCACATTTGCAGTTCTGCTTCACGGTCGGTGATTTGGGTGTTTTGAACTCTTGTGTGTCTCAACATTTTACTGCAAATTACAGACGTGTGGTATTTCAGAAACCTCGTTCTGATTGGTCCATTCAAATGAGAAATGTCCTTCCAGAAAGAGACGCTGCCAACAAGCAGATATTATTTCGAGAAAATCAGGGGTCCATAAGACAAAATAACGTCTAGGGTAACTATGAGCGTTTATTTTTTATTATAAGTGTTTTCTTCAGAATAGTTTACCTGACCGTCGACAGTTTATATCTCTCCGTACAGGAGCTAGGAAAGTCGGATGGAGATGGGCTGGAGCGCAGTTAACGGTAAGAGGAGATGCGTCACGCGGATGGCAGCTCTCCAAGAGGCGAGAGAAGTCTGTGACCCGAGGGGCGGGGCCCCTGTCTCAACACTCCGCAGTCCCGCCAACCTCTGCCAGGACAAACAGTCGCTGCTCGTCGCAGTGGCAGCAGGAGGAGGTCGCGGTCCAATTTCACAGCCTGTTGAGCCCTCCATATTCTGAGAGCCGTGATCTCGCGGTACTTCCCAGCCTCCCTCCCGCCGCTTCCAAGCAACTTCCCAGCTAGTTGAACCACACTACAGCCCGTCCAACTTCCCCAATTATTGTGCGCTAAGCAGACAACTGCGGTGAATACTCGTGGCCTCCATACAAGCTGGAGTACTGCAGATATATCACACAAACCGCAGCCGCAGGGGAACACACACACTGTACTTCACGAGGCAGTACGTAAAAATTTAATCCCTATCTGGAAGACATCTGCTTGAATTCAGACTAAGAGAACGAGTAAAAAAAGTGATGCGATTTCTATACTCTCTCAAGTAATCGGGTTATAAAAAAATGACTTTTTCTCGACCGCCACGTAGGATGCGCATTATCAAGGCGACTTTAGTCACCGTACCAATAATATCGCTCTGCTACGAACAGACACGCCTACGGGTCCAGGGCCCCTAATTTAATTATTGAATATGTTACGTGCATATCGTTTAAAAAATACGCTAATTGATATATAAGTAAAATATACAAGTGTCAACCATCAATTGAAAAATTACGTGTGTCCAGTGTCCTAAGGCGTACGACTTTGGTGCAAGGCCTGGGACTCCTCCGAGGTTTCATGGATTTAAAGCAGCCGCTTACTTTGTCTACATAGAAGTTGTATCACTGCCTAGATAAGTTACAAGGTTTGTCAGTCTGCTACGCGTTTCAAATATGTTGCATTGCGTTAAGAAGTATTTATTATACGAAGCTATTTTACATGCGTCCATTTTGCCAATGCACGAAATATCACTCCAAACGAGAACGGAATGTCACTGTTAAGACTGAATACAAATTATGAAGATGCTTTCGTAGTCCTCAAACACAGCTGAAAACAGCCTAATCGGACTGCCGTGACTCAAAATATTCTACGAGGAAGTACGTGAAAGTCAGTTATAATATTGTGCATTTAAGTTTGCTACAGACCATCCACCGATAAAATTATTTTATCGCCGCTTTAATTCCCGTAGTAAAATACGAGTCAGCGGAAATTCTGCATGCCAGCAGTTAAAAAGTCTGTCCTGTAGCGGCGATGCACATTTAATACGTGCGTCAAGAACCATCGCTTCTGAGCCACCAACAAGCAGAATTCCTTAAAATTCCTTGTAATATACGAGGAAATGCTGTTTTTATTAACTAAACTATGGCACATGTGCCCATTGTGCTAATATACGAAAAGAAAACACACATCGGACAAGGAAGAAATGTCCCAGTTAGATACCATTATCATTATAACACTGTTTGGAAGGGGCGTCATTTGGGGGGGGGGGGGCAGGGGTAGGGGCAAATTGCCCCCTTCCTTTGATTTAGAATTTTAAGTGTATAACATTTTTTGTGTGTGTTTTTTTTATTTAAATAATGCTAACGTAAGCACATAAAATTGAATTTTTTATTAAAATAAATTTCTAATTTACACATGCTTTATTAATAAAAAAGATGCAAAAAAGTCACTGTTGCCGAAAAAAATCTCACCCCCCCCCCTAGAAAAACCTGAAATGACACCCCTGTGTTTGGAGGATTCTCAACATAACTAACAATAGCATTTTTAGGCTGTCGTACTACGAAATGTATTAACAGGATGTTTGTAAAACTGAGAAACTAACACTTAAGATTGTTACAGACTTTCCACCAATAAAATTATACGGTAGTAGTATAAACAGGTCGGCGGGACTCCTGCACGCTAGTTCAGCGCTTGACTCTGCGTGGCGATGCGGCATTCGATGAGCGTTTCAAGATCACCCTTACAACTCCGTCACTTCTGAACCTCTAACCATCAGGTAAGAGGCGCCCTCAAGACTTCTGTACAATTGTTTTTTAACAGTTCAAATTGCTAGGGAAAACCTGAATTCCGATGAAATAGCGGGTATGCAGAATTAATAAAAAAGTAAAACGCGTGTAGTTCCCCGAGAGCTGGTCTACTATTTATCATGTTTCCCTTTTATATTTCTGCATATATCTCCCCCGTTCGTAACTCGCCCTCCCTCGCAGTTGTGATGAATATGCAGATCTGAGAATTTTTTTTCATACCTCCGCTCTCCATATACTTATCAAGAACAGAGCCTGCAACGAGTGGGAATTAATGCAGGGGATTTAGGATTCCACGACTAAGACGCGAGCGAGCTCTTGTAAATCGTTAGCGCACAGCTGGGCAAGCGTGAGAAGGGGGTGGGGAGGGGAATCCGGGAGGGAAAATGTTAAGCCGAGGATTATTTCTCTCCTAGGAAGCTTTAATTGCGCTGAATACAGGTGCTTCGCGAACGACGGCGGAGCGAAATTACGGATATCAGAGCAGAGCAAGATGTTTCGAACGAAGCAACAAGTACCATCGCAGCTTGCATGCCAGATTAACTTCAAAAACATATCGGAAACGTGAAAATCTGTCCGATTGAGGAGACAGGGCCTGAATTAAATAAATCTTACTCTATCCGCAAAGAGAAAAAAAAGTAAGAAATCTATTTTTACGAAGTAAATATTGCAAAACATGAACAGTGTTTATCTTTGTGAAGAACGTAGCATTTTAACAACATAGTTAAGAGATTGATGGTTTATCGCGGAAAAAAATTTACTGTTAGACCTATAGGTTTCAATGCACGTTCAGCTTATGAAAAATTATTACTTGGCATCGCTTATGCGTAGAGCTGTTGCCCTATTTGACTAAGCCAATAAGAATCTCGCTATTGTAATGCTTGATGCGTACTTTAGTCTGCAGACATAGCTACGTTTTGTCAGACATGTCACAAGAAACTACACTGTTTTGAAGACTATGTTGGCATAAAATTTTTTTGCGATGTACCATTATCTCCAATTATAGTTTTGTATGACCCCTGTAAGGTTATATGTAACTCATTATTGTTAATTATTTGTTGTAATTTTGTATTTAAGAAACTGTACATGGGTGTCCGCCATATAGCCTAATACGGTTTTTGTTTACATAATAAAAAGCATTAGATTTCTTAAAATTCTTTGTTGTCTAATGTAACGTTTATTCGGAAAAATATTTACAGAATTTCTCTAGGATTGCTCTTGTTTATGTAAAATTCTTTGTTGTCTAATATAACATTTATTTGGGGAAAAAATTGACAGAATTCCTCTACGATTGCTTTATATATAGATAGCCTATTTTTTGTGTGCGTTTTATATTTGTTTTTTCTTGTTCGTTTTCGTACTTTGTCATTCAGCACAGGTTTGATCAGCTAAACATGAGCAATGGCGTATGTCCACAATCCAATAAAATTTAATTGTAAACTCCCATTGCAACAAACGTTTAAAAGTCTAATAGAAACCACTGTTGCAAATATTAAAGTTTACCATTAATTGTCGAGTAATGAACTGACGTATGCAATTTACGTTAGTATTTATAACACGCCTCTGTATCAAAATGGTCATTAACACTAAGTAAGGCTTCAAAAATTTAGGTGACTACTAGGCTACTACATTTCGCTGTCTCCTACACCGCAACCTTATATTGTTAATGTAAATTCGGATACATAACAAGAGTGCGTGTAAGACATATTCTCGAACCAAGGAACTTATTCCAAGATAACCAAAAGCCCTCTAAGTGAAGTTTACCGACACCATAATGGCTTGGAGAAGTTTGAGCCATATCTTACAAACCCAGTAGGCTAACAGCAAGAAGTAGTTAAACTAGTGGGTACAAACGGCTGCGTGGAAAACGTTAAGCGGTTTTAACAATACAGCGGCGCGATATGCCCGACGCTTGCCCCACCGACGAATTCCTGCCATGTGTTCATAGAGCGATGAAATATCGCCGGCCGTTGGCGACACGAACTTGTGCTGCCATCTATTCCCTAGAGAAATAACTCAGTAACTGTAAAGATTTTTTTTTGCCAAAACGTGAACGGAAAATAAAGAAATTATAATCCGTTTTCTGTTTGATAATTATATGTATTTAGATTGACGCGAGCGTAAACAGAGGTTAAATTTTCTACCGAAAAATGAAGTAAGACAAATACATTAGTTACCGGTACTTTCCCACGAACTTACGGAATATATTACATTGATTTACACAAATTCCGGTATTTAAATATAATTTTACTAGTATAAAATTGATTTTTTACTTTGTTCTAATCTGAAAAATGTACACAACTTTTCTTCTTCTTCGTGTCTGTTGCCAGCGATGAGCGTCAAATCCAAATTCAGCCGCTCGTACAATGTTCTCGACGCCCATCGCTAATGTCAAGGTTCTGATTGGTTGACGCTCGTCGCAGAGTGACACGTCGTAAAAAAAACCAATTAATTACCTTAGAACAATACTAATTGCTGTTTATTAGTTGACTTACTGTACCAATACTCTGATGGATATGTTCCTTCATCCAACCTGGCCGCAGCCGCGGAATTAAAATTATTTTGAAAAGTAACTTCTGCACATATAACTCACTTCAAACCAAGTACGTGGTATTTTCCTCGTGCGTCTACCGCTTTCGCGGTGGTATGAATTTGAGACTGCTCGACATAATAAATAATATATACTTGTACCGAATAGACTACTGTTCAACTTGCAGACATTACATCTGATAAAATACTGCATTTATCTCACAACAATTTTATAACAAAGCTAGGGAAAGGAAAAAAAATGCACGAATTCAATGGCCCGCATGTTATAATCCACTTTCCTATCAATACTCAAGTGCCACCATTTGTCTACTATAGACTTCTTTTCATGATAAAATGAGCACTGTTTGAAGTTTTCTTTCAGCTGTTATGCATTCATCTTCTTTACTGTTTTCACTATGGGAACTTTCATGAAACTAAAAATCAGTATAAACTTTTCACCACTCTGAAAACTTATCACCTTTGGCCACAATAAAATACACTTTTTGGTTATTACAAATGTTCAGTGCTCAGTTTGATGTGAACAACCTACAGTAACAACTTTACGAAACAGCAGACAAAAGTCGGGGCTCGAGTATGCATAGGGCGAGAGATTTTGGTCAGCGCTCAACGTCGAGGTCTTTAGCGCTCGAGAGGGTGACATGATGTATTATGGAGCAGCGCCGGAATGAAATGGCGGGGGAAACGGGAGATCCCCGAGAAAACCCGTCGACCAGCGACATCGCCCCGCACGATTCCCACATGCGAAATCCGGGGACCAACCCTGCCGGGATCGAACCCGGATCGCCTTGGTGGGAGGCGAGTGCTTTAGTCACTGCGCCACCGCGGCCCCTAGTATGCATAGAACAGTTGATTCCAAAAAGCTGGTCAATGAAATAGCGGATTTTTTTTCTTTCCCTGCGTAACGTTTATATTACATCAAAGTAAAAAATTTACTGATCTTGGAACTTGAAGACTGTAAAATAACTATATCGTCTGCAATACAATAACTTATAACAACAAAGTGCGGAAACAGTGCAACAATACGTCATTTTTTCAATTGTTAAGAAAATAACAAACGAATGATATTCGAAGTTTATATTAAGAACCTAATGGCAACTCTGAACGAGGTGATCATTAGGGCCTACCGTATTTATGAAGGCATAACATTTACTCTAACGTGGCATTATGAAATATTCCCAGAATGTAAAATGTGAGATGTACGCTACTGTCTAAAAGTTTAATAAGAGTATTGGGATAGTGCCACTAATTTTTCGTGAAAATAATTTCCAACCGACTTTATTTCAATGCCTTACGTTCACATATCTGTAGGGCCCGATTTTTGCATCACTTTGTTTCAGTGCCTTACGTGCGCACCTGCATCTCTGCTTTGTGGGCAGTGATTGGATAATAACTCTGCACAAAAACACTCTGCCAATAATCATGACTTTGAGGGTGCAGGTGTAAAAGTAAGACACTTAAACAAAGTGGGGCAGAAACCTTTTCGCGAAAATTACCAGGCCCTACACATAATCGTTATAGACACTGGAAAATCGCGAAAATGTTTAAAATAGTCTCCAATAAACTGTATTATATTAACTGTGTCACGTGTGAACAGTTTTGGGACAAATCACACACGCTGTGTGTCCAAGCTGTGCAGTTCTAACTGGGCCTGTTGTAGAGAGAAAAAATGCTACAAATTAACGATAGCCAATGTTGATACGAAACATTCAGTGTTATATACATCACGTTGGAGCCTAGCAAACAGTCAACTATTCCCGCGATTTTCCAGTGTCTCTAGTTATGGTACATCGCGAAAATGTTTTGTGCCAACGTGCCCTTTAAAACACTGCAGTTTGTTGCAACATGAATGATTGAGTGATAGA
Source organism: Medauroidea extradentata (assembly GCA_003012365.1). Taxonomy (NCBI): domain Eukaryota; kingdom Metazoa; phylum Arthropoda; class Insecta; order Phasmatodea; family Phasmatidae; genus Medauroidea; species Medauroidea extradentata. The sequence goes on along the minus strand of PNEQ01029412.1, from coordinate 122,922 downwards.
ATGTCTTATACAACGTTGCTATCTGCGGCCGATAACAGGCATCAAATTTTGTAGTGGGATTCTTATTGGCACAGTCAAATACGGTTAGTGCTCCTCGCACAAGCGATAACCGGTAATCTTTTGGTAAGCTGAACGTATGTTGAAACCCAGCAAACAGTCAAGTTTTCCCGCGGTAATACATCATCTCTATTCATAGAGGCACGAGTATTTCGCGTATTAATCTGGTAGCAGTCTAGACTTCTCAGTCCTATACACACACTGGCCAAAGTCGAATATCCATTGGCTCCTAACAGTACAAGTGGGTAGCCCCACGAATTAATTTAATATTATTTACTGCTGGCTTTCAACCTCCAAAGGTGTGTCAAAACAGCTGTCGTCTAATCACGGAAGTTACAGTAATATACAAGTTATTGGCGTTCATAGTGTCACTGGTAACGGATTTTTTGCTGGTGAGTAGGTTTAAGAGAGTTTGTAGAGTAGAGCGAGGCTATAAGAGTGTTGGGAGGAAGCACGGAGCGGAAGACAAAACGTCTGGGAAGCGCGTGGCTCCGTGTAAACGCTGGCCCCTAGAGCCACTGTCTGGAGAAGGAAATAGTCTAGTTTAAAGGCAGCAAGGGAAGGAGTGTGACGCCGGGTCTGAAAGGGCCGTAAGTTCTCTGGCTCGGAGGCGCCGTAAATGATTCACTTCTTCCGGCCCTCAGAGAGGAACGCCCTGGCACCAAGGCATACACACATTCTCATTCTCTCTCTCTTTGCCTCTGCTGTCTTGAATTCTTGCGTTCTCTCAAAGGTTATTTCGTACCTTCCCACTAAGGCCTGTTGTACAGTGACACACAAGCGCATACGTATCACAATAACGCAAACGCAAGACACTCCGAATGGGACGCAGGAGGACACGGAAACGCAAGGAAGCTGGTCAACTCCGAAATATTTTGTATCCGTGTTTGCCAATAGCAATCGAGCATTTCGTCTATTGCCACCGTGTTTGTTTACAACATTTTTACACGTTGATTTTCTCGGTTAACCATTAAATTCCCTTTCATGCACTGTACTGATAATTATTATTTGTGACTAAAATACTGTGAAACACTTTTTCTAATGTGCTACTTGAAAAACTACAAGAACGAAAAAAAAATTTTGGTTCATAAAATATTAACTGAATTTTATAAAGTTAAAATTGTGAGGCTGTTAGCATTTCTGTTCCCATAGAAAACAAACGCATGACCTAACTATAGTATTTATAACGTACAAAACTATTCGTAAATGGTAAATTAATTTTTTACTGATGTCGGAATGTTACACTAGAAATACTTTTTTAATTTCTACACTCACAGATACTCCCCATCGGTCAATGTCAACTCTTGGTTTCCATCCCTCAGTGTGCCTTCGCTGACAAGAACATGCACAGCTGTCACTCAACGTGTATGTCCGTCGGCCGCTTGTTTAGATATCATTTATGTAGCGAGGTGTTTAGTGCTAGTGAGGGGTGACATGAAGTGACTATGGAGCGGCGCAAGAATGAAGGGGTGGGGAAACTGGAGATCTCCGAGAAAACCCGCCGACCGGCGGCATCTTCGGGCATGCGAAAATCCGGGGACTGACCCCACTGGGAATCGAACCCGGATCACCTTGGAATGAGGTGAGTGCTTCAGCCACTACGCCAACAACGGCTCCTGCACAAAACGGAAGACTCTATTTGTAGGAAAAGGAAAATTTCTACTTTTTAGGAATTACCACCCCCTCCCCCTCCCACCAAGCAAAAAAACTTGAGCTGGATCTGCCACTGACACGCACACACACATTATATAAATAAATGTGTGTGTTTATGTATACAAACAATCCTACATACACGCATACACATCTAAAGCAAGGAAGATGGTTATAAACCTTGTGTTAAATATAGTGGTTCAGGCGCATTTAAAAATACTCGTTTCATGAAAATAATTCACTTAATTACGCACTGAAGCGTTAACGAGGCGACATTCAATTCCTGCCCCACTCTGCGGTTATAACAGTTGGCGAAACTAAGCAAAACTAAGACTGAAACTTGGAGAAAGTTCCACGCGACGTAGACATTTAAAACTGTAATTCCGCTGCACAGAAGCTCATCAGCAGGTGTTCAACTACAGGACAGAAGCAACTACCAGCAGTTTGGAATAGTCTGTTTCACATAATTCAGTCAAAATCTGACAGTTTTGTGTTCACTACATCGAAATATTGTACATGTTTGACACTATAATAATCGACATTTTTAGTTTCAAATTGAACCGGATTGTCCATCCACAGTATGCACTGTAAATTTAATCTTGAAGAGTGATAAACGTTACATAACATTAAGATATTGCCTTGTAGTTTTACAATGATTTTGATAATATTATTTAATATAAAACCACACAATATTGATACTGAAGAATTGCTACATTGTTTTGACACTAATATTAATTTATACCCTAATATTTTGTCCAAATTATATAAAAAATATATTTTATAGCACAATCAAACAATTTTTTTTTTGCTGGTGAACTGTGCATTATTTTGCAACAAAAAACTATTCACGCAGTTGTGCTTTGTACAACTACACACAGTCTTAGAATTGTTAATTCCAAGCATTCAATTAAAAATCGTTACCTTTGCAGTAATGGCACACTACACTACCGAGCATGGTCTTAACAGTGAATGACCAAACTTGTCAAAATAAATACGAAACAGAGTTAAGGGTACATAATAAATCAAAGTAACAGAAGCGACATGGGTTGGTTTATAGCGAACTCTTTTCTCTTTGGGTTGTCAGGGTTTCGAAGCTGTTTATTTCAAATTGCTGTTTGGCTACACAAAAATTTAGTAGGGCCTCGTTTCAATAACTGGGAGGAAACTGACACGTAAGTAACGCCACGTTTGCCATTTCTAAATACTGAATTATGATTGGAACAAATTATAGTATCTCTGGCAATACAAACTGTCAAATATACAAATGTATCAAACTGCACGCGGCCATGTTTACTTTCCTGTGTGCTCCGAGATCTGGGATTATCGCAATGAAAACACTTCCTTATATCGCTTTTGAAATGTTGATTTTACAGCGTCAACTATCAAAAACAAACAAAAGACATTACAGTATAGTGATAGCACTAATGGTGAATTTGCGTTATGGTTAAGGAGCGTCCCTAGTTAATAAATTAGCACAATTTAAGAATTGTTTATTTATTTTAATTTCTTAAAGAATAATATACCCACAACAGTAAATCTTTTTTGAAGCAAAGACAAAAGTAGTATATTTGTTAGTAAGAGTTGAAGTTTTGATACTGGAGTATCTGTACGATAGTAAAAAAAATTAAATTTCTGCGAAATATTGCAATACGGCACCATTTATTTATAACATAGGCCTACATTCTTCTATTAAACAAGTAATTTTAAATATAGTAACCTAGATGCTTAGGTACTTTGTGAATACATATCTGTGTTAAAACCCTTAAGTAACTTTTTTGTGAGAAAACCCGACTAAAAGCGAAGCGCGTTTTCGTATTTTCTGTCCCTTTTTCTCTTCTAGACCTACAGATACTGTCCCTCTGTCAATATCTACCTTAGCTTCCTCCCCTCATGGTGCCTTCTCAAACTAAAACACGCCCAGTTGTCGCTCAAAGTATATACGTCCATCGGCCGATGCTCAGGTTTCATTTATATTCGGACATTCGTAAACTAAAGAGCTGTAACATAATTTAATTGAAAACGCAAGTGGATGAAGATGTTATGATACAAAATAATAATTCAGAGTAAAGTGACATTAAAGTTCATTCAAGCTATGTCTAACAATGTAAAATAACCCTTTCATCCACACTATATCTAGAAACATGTGGCTTTTATGCATCTTCAATTAATATTAGGATATAAGTTTAATAGGGATTTCATATTATTGTATACGTCTATATTATTTTGTTAAGTATACGTAGAAATGTGTGTAATTTTTTTTTTACGTAACACTGTGCATTGATCGTGTGCAAGGACGAGGAATGGAAGGCAAATACAGCTAGAAGCTAGACATCCTCGGCGGCAAGCGGATTGAATGTTCCCGCGGGAGGAGAGAGGATGAAATGCCAAAGAGACGGGAGAGGGGATGGAATCTGCTGAAAACTCAGCCACGTTACATCGCGCCGAGCACGTCCTGGATCACATTTGCATTGCAAAAGATATATGTAAAAAAAAACACGGCTTCGCTTTTACATGTTTTTAAAAATCCCGAGCGTATTTAAAATCCCGCTAGCTCTCCTTTTGAACATCATTATTCGTGCATACATTATGAGAGACGATAAAATACACTGCCGTGAATGTATAATTGCGACCTTGGATGTATAAAACACTCCCGGATTAAGTGCACTACGAGAACACATTTACAAAACAACGTGAAAATGTTGACGCAAAACCGGGTGCGGCCAGTAAAAGTTTCGTATAAATGCTGCCTATTTGTTTTAATACGGAAAAAAATTTCCATGCCTTGAAAATCTGTCTTCTTATCACTCATATAAAATAAGGATTTTTTTTTTCTGGCATTCACAAATAGGTAAAAACTTACTTCGGTTACTATTCTCTTCATAGAAACTAAGTAGGCCTAACATTGTGTGATTATTACAAAATTAAGGTTGCTTCCTGCCAACACGTACCAAAGTAGAATTTAGTTCCAATCAGAAACGATTTAAAAGAAAATACTCAATTTACTTGAGTGCATTCTTCATGGATTGCATTTGAGAAACAATTTAAACCCAATTTTTTTTCCAACTCCACCTATGTGTCGCTTATAAAATATGTATTTTTTTTCTGAAAGGGAAAATTTAACAATCACTTTAACGTGTGACGACTCCAGGTACGAGCAGCCCGTATACCTATAGTATGGCGTAATAAAACGACAGGAAAACCACACAAAGTTTTATACAGGCAACTTGATGACAATGACGACTTTAAGATTGAACGCCAGTTAACTGCCTTTCTTTTATAAACTGTAAGACAGGAAGATCGTGTTTATGTCGCCCGTAGCACTCCTAAACATCGGACGTGATAATTGTGATCCCGGGTTTCTCCCTACCTGCACTTCAAACGCCTTGCAGCGAATTACAACTATTCTCTTTTTGACGAAACTATTTAACGCGCATTATATTAGTAGGCTATATCTATGAAAAGAACACACACTTCAAACTATGTCGTTATAGTATTAAAAATTTGGCACGTTTATTAGAAACATTATTTTCTAGCCCCTCAAAACTGCCAAAAATGACGTTTCCAGAATGTCGTATCTGGAAAATTAACAATCAGATTAGAAAAACACAAATATAGAAACAAGCGTTAGACTTTGAACTATGCTGGCCACAAATAAAATAATGAGGTCACAGCTTTAAGTCCCATAGGAAAAAGGATAATAGTAAAGCACTGCACTGCAACTGAGGGGTTTGCGCGGAGAGGCGATAATACATTACATACGTCGGTTATTGGCACTCTTATCGCTCCTGCCACGCGCGCACACACCTGCGCACACACCTACGCACACGCACATATGCAGCCCATCTAGGGAGGCCCCTTAAAGAGGATGGTGCACAGCCATATTTAATTTATAGTAATTTCCCCGCTACAAGCATTCCTGAAGACGTATAAACCTTTTTGACATTTAATGTTCTAAATGCAATTCCACATTATCTGAAATATTTTGGAAGAAAACATAAGTTAGGTAATATGGAAGTAATTTACTATCTTACAATGAAAAGCGGTGTAGTAAACTTAAATTAAGAGCACGAGAAGTCAAAAATGTTAATACGCTTTCAGCAATGCTTGCAGCACGGAAAATACTTGTAAATTACAGATTTCCGTGCACCATCCCTCTTTAACGAAATAATTAGATTGCGTGCAACTACTAATTATTTTGCACACAGAGAACAGTATACGATAAAATACTTTCTAATTCGTATTAGTCCTCAATGTTATGTAAGTAAAAAAAAATATTCAAGTGTATTTACTTTGAACTCTCGATTCAGCAGTTCCTTCATAACGGAAACATGCGCAACATTGTGGAATAACGCACTCATACGAAAATCGTAATTATTTTCAGCTTTCGCAGCCCATGATAAACAAGTCATATCGTCCTTAATTAGTTCACTGAAGAAGGTTTCTAAGAGTATCGTCGACTTCAAATACGAATGGAAGCAAATAAACGGCTTAACATTTACGCAAGCATTTTCAATGGTACTTAATTTCTCTCTCTCTCTCTCTCTCTCTCTCTCTCTCTCTCTCTCTCTCTCTCTCTCTCACACACACACACACACACACACACACCTCCCTCCCCCTGCCCAATTAATAAAAGCAGATGATAATAACAACATAATTTATAGAGGATACCTACAAATGCATGAGTATGAATTACGGTTACTTACTACACGAACCCGTAGTTTATTTCAAACAATTCTACAATAAAATGTTTTGGACACACTTCTTAGTTACAGATACTTCAACACTTGTTCTCACGATCGAGTTACGGGGCCAACTGGTAAAATACTGAATTCACAATTCACATTCAGGAGAACTAACGTCCGATTCCCGGTCCGGCAACCTTGATTTCGATTTACCGTCGTTTTTCGAAATCATTCCAGGCGTATGTTGGTGTATCTGGCTCCTTACATAGGCCGCCTGGCTCGCAAACTCCGTGCAGTGTGTTAAAGAGTTAGTTTTTCTCAGAGACCAGTAAACCTGCGTCCACAATACTTATCTACAAACAGAAAACACACTTCAGACTACTTGTGATTGTGGCTTTTAAGACACATAGACATTGGAAGCAATTTAAATCCCTTCAAACGTGGTTAAAACAACTTTTCCAGACGGTCGTTTCTCAATATATATGTACCGGATTAGCTCGTTATTGACGTCCACACTTACATTGGACTTTGACACAGCGACGGGTTCAGTAAAATGAAGGGCTCACAGCTTAAAAAGGACGTGGTAAATAAATAAGCGCTAAATTCGTCAATTGAGATCTACACTTTTTGAAAGTCAATATAGAAAAACTACAAAACAACAATCCTTGATAATTATATTTGCCAACTTTAAGAGCAAACATTTATCCAGAATGATGCATTTGTTAAGAGTCCTCTCTTGTACCGCAATCAAATGTTCGATATTTCGGCGTCAGAGATTGTTCTTCAGACGTTAACCAAGAAAATGTTTTGCTCAGAAAGTTGGCAAACACTATTGTCAATGATAGCTGTTTTTTAGATTTTTTCAAACTGGCTTAGAGAAACCTACGATTCTGAACTGATGCTTCTAGCACTGAATCATATACCACGCACTCAAAGTTCTACGGAAAAAAAAAAAAAAAAAATACGGCCGGAACACTGAGGCGAAATCACAATACCTGTGCCGACCAACGTCGCTCGCAGCACCTCATCAATTATCGCCTCTCACACACAGACACACCCTTCACCAGACGGCCACCTTAATACAGGCTACGGCCGCTTCCCTTCTTGTTCCCAACTCTGAGCCACTAAATATAAATCGTATCAAATTATTTCGCTGTGTTTACCCACAGATTATACCTACCTATTCGCGATCTAAAAACAACGAGAACTTGTGAAGCCTAGGTATCCCAACCTCCATATCGATCAACTGATATCTCCCGTCACTATGAAATATGAACATGGCAATATTAAACGATAAGCACATACATTTAATTTAGCCTTCTTAACAATTAAAGTTCGTAACATCAATAAAATACATTTCCTTTATTAATGACAAGGCGGTCTCAAAATTTGCTTACTTTACAGGGAATAGTTTATACCTAGACCGACCTCCAACCACTGTTATCGCAAATTACGTAACTCGATATGTATCACGAAATAGATCTACAGCGAAACTGCACATTTGGTCACAACTATTCGCTACGGCGATAAAAGCTAAACCGCACACGATTCGCGTGAGAATTAGACCTTGGCGTTTTTTTTTTACTTATTAAAACAAAACCTCTGGGCTCAAGGATGCCGCCTTGGCTGCGTGTTAGAAAGTCAGAAGTCACAGAACTATAAGGGTGAAATCTTAGAGCGCATCAAATGCTGCTTCGCCCCAAATGCTGAACTAGCGTGCAAGATTCCCGCAGATCCATATTTACTATGGAACTTTACGGCCATGGTCTTTTATTTATTTCAAACAATTGCAAATAACTCGAATTTTTTTTAACCAAATGTTTTGGAAAAAATTTGAGATTGTGTACAGCCATACGATACACAATTCTGGCAGAGCGTTTTTCAAATAATGTACCGTTTGATAGCAAAAACATTATTTTACTTCATTTTGGCTTATTTTGACAACATATGTGATATTTCAGGGGCAAAAATCTAAAAATCTGTTTCGTGTATTGTAACAGAAAAATTCAGCTACAAACGATGATACATAAGTGTTAAAAGTATAAGATGAATTTTTGATATATGCATTAATACGGGTAAAAAAAAACATTTTCGAAACTACTGTAAAAAACTAAAGATCGAGGCATTAATAAGCGGTGCCCATTAAATATTATTGGTGGAAAGTTTGTAGCAATGTTTAGTGAACGTTTATATCTGATTTTTACATACATCCCGTTAATAAATATTGAAGTACGGCAGTCTGAAAAGATCGTATTTAGTAATGCTGGATGGCTTAGAAACTATGTTTTAATGAACATGGTGTCTAACAATGGCTACCCGACCTTGGCCGAAGTGTTTTTTTCTTTTCGTACACTGGCACAGTAGGCACATGTGGAACAGTCGTAAAAATAACGTAATTACGAAAACATGGCAACGTATTTGAAGCGTGTTGTATGCGACACCCGTAACTTCCTTATAGTGACAACGTTCCGCAACAAAAATCTGAACAGCCCCCCTCCTCCTGGAGTTTCGTGCCAACATTTGGCAGCCTTGGAACACAGAAGAGGCAAATACAAGAAACAGGACCATTATCACTATCACAAGTTCGCGGCCATCTTGTCACATGAACATCAAGGATCCTCATTTACATGTAAAAGCATAATTTTTTTTACTTTCATGCAAAGGAATGAATTTTGTATTTTCTTAGTGTCAAGGCGGGGGACAGGTAATATGAAAAAATAAATTTTTCATCGAACTCACTTAGCCTTCAAATTTCAAAGTTACCTTCCTTGTCTGATTAATGCGAGATGGATTTAAAAATTATTCTGCACAAGTTAAAACTCAGACCATAAATTTTAACTAGTGTCTAATTTAGCAGACTTTTAATAACAAATTTACCAGTTCATCAGTGGGAGGGAGATAATGATAATAAAAGCTTTACTAAGCTTTGAGGTTATTAATATTATTATTATTATTATTATTTTATTCATCAGTAGTTGCCGAGAGTGAAACGTAGGTTTGTATAAGTGGTTAAGTATACCATCTTGGCTAAAACAGTAATTAATATATATATATATATTTTTTGTCAATTTAGACGTTAAATTTTGAGAACAGTACAATCTATGCACGTTGAATATGCCATTGGGTGCCTTTTTCACACACCCCATTTTGTTGGTTTTTATTATTGTTTCGTCTATCCTTTTTTTTTTTTTTTGTCTTTCTCCAGTCGACTACATTCCACTTCGAAATTAATTTTTTTTTAATATATATCTGTTTTTTTTTTGTCCTTGTGTCGTCTTCTGGGATGTGAGTGACTAAATCCCTTTCAGGAATTATCTGTATGTTTTATGTCTGCTGACTACAGCTTACTGGCTTTTCTTCCTTTGTTTTTTTTTTTTATTGTGGGTTTTTCTGCAATACGACAACATTCACCCGCAATGGCGTTTTTCAAAAAATACTGAACGATTCTTGCAATTAGTTCGTATCACAAACATAACAAAGATCACTTAGGGTGCTTTGTTTATATTAAAAAGTGGCAGGAGACCAGACATTACATGAAAAGAAAAAATAACTAGGATTTTATAAGTGGTCATTTTATATCCCGAACCACCTCTAACAAAAAAATGAAAATTTTTTTTCAAACCAAAAAACGTATAGTCACAATTAGCTAAAATTACGAATTTTTTTATTAAAAAGTTACTAAAATTAATGTGGTTCTTTCTCGTGGTAATTTAGTCTAGAGGTATATCGTACACGGAATCAAATTTATAACGATTTGCCTGTGGAGATTGTAAAATAATTATAAAACAATTTTTCACGGAAATGAAAAATTTCACTACGAAACATTGTATACAAAAACTGGTTTACTGCGATGTTTTAGCCAGCAAGGGAGTTGCGTAGAAGTATAAAACAGCATTTGTAACAGTAGAAAGTGCTTTTTTTTTTTTTTTTTTTTTTTTTTTTTTTTTTTTTTTTTTTTTTTTTTTTTTTTTTTT
>PNEQ01029412.1:19542-112459 GCA_003012365.1 Medauroidea extradentata | reverse complement strand
GTCTACCGCAATTTTCATCATCATTATTTTATTTTGTATTTGTACCAGATATTTTTTTTCTTGTTTTAGACACAAAATGTGACTAAAGTTGGCTCTTATGAAATTTTTTTATCTCTCATAGTTTTCGCGTAATGGCACGTTAAAGTCATATTTTGCATGTTTCCGTTTTAACGACTACACAAAAACCAACTGATGTACCAAACTCAAAAAAATCACAGTGGATAAATATATTGCAGGCTACAATGACATGCTCATAAAATTAAAGAATAAACATTATTTGTATTTTTAAAAAAAAATATTGTACTTTTTAAATTTTTATTTTCAGTTTCAGCAATTTTTTAAAATTCAAATAATTTTTATTATTTAATTTCATGAGCATGTCATTGTAGCCTGTAATGTGTTTATCCACTGTGATTTTTTTGAGTTTGGTATATCAGTTGGTTTTAGTGTAGTCGTTAAAACGGAAACATGCAAAAATATGACTTTAACAAGCCATTACGCGAAAACTATGAGAGATAAAAAAATTTCACAAGAGCCAAATTTAGTCACATTTTGTGTCTAAAATAAGAAAAAAAAATATCTTGTACAAATAAAAAATTAAAAAAATGGTGATGAAAATTGCGGTATACTGCGCCCTTAACGTGTAAATCTGGATCCCTGACCACACCTGGACTCCCAGGCAGTCAGCACTCTCCACATTTGTTTTTTTTTTACTGGATCGGAATCGTTACCAATCATACAAGAGAATCCAGTCATCTTCAGTTGATCTCACACACCACGTCGATCACCTTGTTGCTATACCTGAGTAGGCTAAACTATTAAATGACAGGGGCATAAAACGTACGACATTTCTTTTAAAATATTCTTGCAATGCGAGTAAATTATTTAGTGGCGCCATTGCAGTGCTATGTAATCCACGGAAATTACAGTGCACCAAGAAAAACAAAATAAATACATAATGTCGCGACTAGCTTGTCCGAGAGAAACTCCCGAGTTCTGTGATTCCTTCGTTGTTTCGTCTAGTCTTGTGTTTGTGACGTCGCTGTTGGGTTATCCTGTTTTGTGTGTAACATTGCCTTCGTCTGTGCTGCCTATTTTGGCATTCTGAGTTTCCGTTCTATTTTTTTTATGTCCACTTTTTAATTCATTAGTATTTTCTGTGATTTGGTAAAAATTTCTCTTGTAACCTTTTAACATTTATTATTTACGTATGTGCTACGTTGACTTCAGCCGATTGGGCTGTTTTTTTTTACCTTTATTGCTTTTCTTGTTTTACTTTCGGTTTTACGAGACGAAAGAGCACTAAAATGGGGTGTGTTCGCACAATATTTCACAAAAATTGTCAACCGAGGTTACTTGTGACACCAGAAACATTTGGGACTCTTTTTCTGGAATTTTTAGTTTACCAATAGCAGCCATGAGTGGAAGCAAAAGCAATTGTAACCATCCCTGAAAATGTTAACAATAAAATAGTTAGTACGATTTCTTCATCCGTGGCTGCAACATACGAAACAAAAATTCCTGAAGTTTCTCCGCTGTCCCAAGTAACCCCAGTTGACTGTATGTACGATGTTCTCAGCTTAGACGTGTCGCGCATCGACAGTTATAAGATTTTAACGATAAACTCAGCATATGCTTACAATTTTCTGTGAGCCACTATGCCTCTATTTTTACTATTTTAAATACGAAAACTTCTATGTAACTAAAAACTAGTGTGGACATTTCACACTTTCAAATATTTACGTCTATAGCACCAGCAAATACAGCTTTTTTATTATTATAAATGTAGATCAGTGCTCACTTTAAAGTGAACCATCTATACTAGGAACACAACGACGTAGGCCTATCCATCTTCACAAAGTGCGGTAAGGGACGGCGAATGATCGGGACGGGTACAGGCAGATAACCAAGGTAACGACAGCTCATGCGGTTGATTATGTTGCGGCAAAGTACAGGTCCTTGCAAGCGTGTACACGAGGACGTGCATGTTACACCGGTGATGAGAGCTGGTGGGGAGGGGGTGCTTCATGTACAAGCAGCTCATTAAAGCTGGAGGCGGGAGACCGTGTACCAACATGGCTGCCTGTCAGAACACGACACATAGCACATCTCGGCGAGGAAACACTCACGTCGCGGGTAGATTACCCTGCATATGCGCTAGCAATTGTTTGAAACACCCACGCAATGGGAGTGAATGATTTTGACTCAAACCGAGGACTTACGCCATTGCTTCACTTGCGGCAGTCTTAAAATTTTACAAAATTAAAGTTATGAATTATTTAGTGACTACATTTTGCGAGAAAACCTTAAAACTTATCAGTCACAATAATGTGTAGGAGTGTCCGTAAGGAAAAATTAGTAATTTTGTTTGAGATAGACAACCGTTTCGGTTTTAGTAAAACACATTTATGGCAAAACATATGTAGGCCCTGCATAAAATAAATATTACAATTTCCGTAAACTAAACTGAAATTTCCTTATGTACGAACACTGAAATTAATGTGGCGGATAAACTTGTAGAACGTTTTGTTGCAAAGCATTGTTCCTGAAGAATCCAGAAAGCAAATACACATTACTTTCGCCAAAACGAAGACTGTATTATTTTTAACAGGTATACAGTTTTGGTAGTATTTTTTAACGAGCTCTGCGTGTTGATTTAGGCGACATTATTACAACAGTTGCATTAATTTGCCTTGTAGGATTGCCGACAATGAATGTTAAAGCACTGCCCAATCGGCAATATCTCAAACCAAGTTGATAGAAGTATTCTGTTTTATACAAACAACCAAGCCATGTTCTACACACTAACATAGTTTAATGCAAACAAAAATTCGAATAAATTTAATGAATAAATAAAGTTATAGCCTAAATTATATTTATCCAAAAATGACGATAGATGTTTTGCCTTATCAGGAACCTGGCAAGGTTCTAACATTCTAGGAAAATTATTTCTAGCAATACTCCAACCTTTGCACTGGCGGCAATTCTCACGCTACATATGTAAGACAGTCGTATGAAAACTTTCACAGCATTTAACACTTCAGTTCATTCACGGTATATTACAGATTTAAGAGATTTTCACTATATTCTCAATTTATAATTGCGACGAAAGCGTCTTGAAATTCCCTGGTTGAGCAGCCGAACTTAGCATAAACGTTGAATTTGAAAAAAAACTGTCGTTTCACAGAATATCAACTAAACAGTAAAGAGTTTCGGTCTTAAAACAACGAGGAAGATTAATTATATTAAATTAGACAGGGGAAAGATAGCTGAAATTTTGAATAAAACAAGCATCAGCTAATTAATAAATCAAATAATAAGAAACTTGGTCCAGTATACAAATTCTTCACTTTATAGGCTCTAGTGAACACGAATTAACTCTCCTACCAATGTTTCAACTATAAGCAGCTTTCACAGATTTTAGGTCTCCTTGAAATTTATTTTTGTGCAGACAAAAAAAACGAACAGTTGTTTTTGTAAACTATTTGTTATATTTCAATTCCCTAGATCACAAGCTTTAAAATATGCCAAATGAGTGTTACACAGTTTCTCACATTAATAAGTTATTAGAAAATTAAAATCATACTGCACAATCAACTCTGCAGGTAAATATCTGTAAAGGTTTTATTTTGTGAGATGGTTAACATGAAGACCAGCGTTTGCGTTGTCGGATGGTACCGAGTCGCAATGCTGCGATGTGGTTATGATGAACGAGGTGTAAACGTGTCTGAATAAGCTTCTTGATGAAGAAGAATGACCCACAATCAGAGCGCCAACCAAACCACAACAATCCCGCTCGGGCGCAATCTATCAATTTATTACACTACCTTCCTAGAGGACAGGCGACAGAAATTACCCTACTGAATGGCTCCTTTACAAATGAGAACAGTTACGTACGGATCAATCACATTTCCACCAAATGATTTATTTAGTGGAGAAGGGATTTGAACTAAATGAGAAAATGTGTTTATTCTAAATTACGGTAGGCTACGTAAAAAATGTTCTCTATATGATCTTTGAAATAACTGTGCAATGGGAGTGCATGACTGGATTCTTTTATTTGTTTAGTTTTCTTTGACAGTCATTCAATTTGCAATGGAGTACGTCCAAGAAACTGAATCCAGTCATGTTCTCTATGTTAAATCCGCCACTCAATAACCTATAAAAAAAATTTACTTCGTGAAAAACGTTTGTTACATCCAACATAAAATATTTTCGAAGTGCGTTTCCAATCGATATTTCACAATAGACTTAGCCTTTAGTTAACTTTTTTCATGTCATTTAAACGAAATTGCTTTTTTTGCTGAAGGCATGAGCAAGATTTCTCGAAAATCAAGAAAAATTACCTAACACGGTTATACTTGAATTATGACACAATATTAGCTCCTATACTTAAATTTACGGAATACACCTGTTCAGCTAAAATTTCTTTCATGATTGCACAATACGTCAACAAAAGTTTGTTTCAAAACAGGGAAATATCAAGTAAAAAATTGTCAATGAAAAAATACATTTTAGTTTTAAGTTTTAGTGTTATACAAATATACACATACATACGTGTGTGTGTGTATATATGTATATATATATATATGTATATCCTATACATACATATCACGCATACACACAAAGATATGTATTCACAAATTCACAACTTCCTCGTTTCCTCGAGTACGGCAGTTAGTCTACGTCTTGCGTCATTTTACATCAGGCAATACAAGACAATTGTTATTTCGGAGGGTGCCATGTATTCATACAAAACTAGTTTAATGTACACTCATGCCTAGGGCCCGGTAGTTTTCGCGAAAAGATTTTTGCCCCTCTTTGTTTTGGTGACTTACGTGTACACCTGCAGCTCAACTTCATGATTATTGGCAGAGGGTTTTTGTGCAGAGTAATTATTAATTTGACTGTGCCAATCAGTACACGGATAACTGCCACACATCACGTCTGTGATTGGCGGGTTTAAACTCCACACGCTGGGTGTTAAGGCATCAAATCACAGACCACGAAGCAGAGATGCAGGTGCGCACGTAAGGCACTGAAACAAAGTGCTGCAAAAATCTTTTCGCGAAAACTACCGGGCCCTACTCATGCCTCAAACAAAATACGCCGTAAAATAAGTTACTACACAAATACACTGTCCGAAGGGGAAATAAAGAATTCATCTTCCATTTTTTTTCCCCCACCTCGTTCACTGGTCAGGGTCGAACCAGCGACATTGTAAGATCATACATGTTCGGCAACAGTATAGCAAACAACAATCTTGTTTGTAGTGCTCAATTTAATGGAACTATTATTACGCATTTAAATAAAGGTCGATGTGAAACTATTAAACCAAAGTCAGTGACATAGCACCAATCACTTCGCAGGTTGTAAACATCCCCAAGTTCCCTAGTTCTAACGAAATACGCGTCATGAAAAGAGCGATATGTGTGGGAGGGAACTTTTCGGTGAAAGTGACACGAAAACCAAGAACTGTGTGGCTTAGTTGGAAGAAAGCAGCGAATACTGCCAGTTAGAGCCGCCTCCCTGACTTCTAGCTGTGCATGAACGTTAGTTCATCAGACCCAGCGCAGAAGAGAAAACAACCATGTACCACGGTGTTGTATCGCAATTAGTAGCAACACACATTGCACGTGCAGTGAAAACACTAACTGCTGGTTATTAAGGGAGAGTGTTAGACAATTGTATTGTACTTACAGTTTTTGAGCCATAACATTTATTCAAATTGTATTATCAAAATTTTCTCTTCGACAAAGCATGGTAAATTGCTTGACATAAATAATGATGGAATCTTTAATTAATTTGTCATGCAGAATCCTTGCATAACGAATTAAAGATTTCATTATTATGTATGTCGAGCAGTTTACCAAGAATATTTTCGCCAATTTAGCAGCCTGGCAAGACAATGGATAGGGGATTTACATGTTAAATTGAAACTCGCTGGGCTCGGTCAACGTTTACGATATTGCTTTCGGATCAAAAACCATTATCTGTGCTGATACGAGGAAAATATTTCTACACTAATTAAAACAAAAAAAATTATTAAATTTTCTAGTGTTAATTGAGAGCAAAAAAAAAAAATTATTTACTCACAGTTTTCATTGTACTAAAAAAAGGCTTAAAAGAGTCTGTATTATGTGTGGCGTATACGTAAGTTACATATATACATACATATATATATATATACATGTATATACACATACATATATACATATATATACATACATATATACATATATACATATACATATATACATATATACATACATATATACATACATATATACATACATATATACACATACATATATACACATACATATATACATACATATATATATATTATTAAAAAATTTCTAAATTTTTAGCATTACGATATTGAAAAAACAGGGTTTCCAGAAACAACCGTATGATAAGCACACCGTGCGAATCCTGGGCCGAACTGGAGACGAAAACGTTGTGTCAAAATGTTGTACATTTTACGTGCACTGCACAGAGAAAGTTCCCTCTTGTACTCCACGTCCAGGTATTATTTTATGTATGTTGCGTCCAGTAAATGTATAATACATGTTTGGACTGCTCGGGAATTCAACCTGCATCTAATATGCAGGTCAGAACAGAAGCAGTAAGATAAATATGATATCTGTGGAGCGTAAGAGAATAACTAACTCCGTGTAATGTTGTCACATTGTGTACGTAAAATTTCAATCCTACAACATTTTGCCACTAACATTGTCGTCTCCAATTAAGCCCGGGATTTACACGGTGTGTTTATTACGCGTTTGTTTCTGGATATCCAACATGCCGGCGCCCTAACATTTCCACTTACAGGACTCTGCCTACCTCAGAGCTCCGGCAGCAGCAAAGATAGGGCGTTACAGGTTAAATTATATTCCTAAATATCTCAGTCACTTTCAAAACCTACATATATGCCACCATTGACTTTTATGTCCAGTACGATACGGCCCACACTGCTACGGAATATTTTAGCAAGTTATATCAATACCCTGAAAACTATGAGCTAATAAAGTGTTTTCATGCCGATTAAACACTCGAAACACTGTATTAATAAAATTCTTTTCACATTTTCGTTTACGTCGAAGTATTCTCCTCTTATCAATGCAGAAAATGGTTTTCATCCGAAAGCGATATCTCAAAGGGTGACAGAGCTACACGGAATTTAGTTTAACATGAAAAACCCTATCCTTGCTCCCGCCGCGCTCCGAGGTAGGCAGAAGCCTTAACGTACATAACGATTTAACAGAATTTGTTATAGTACAGTCACACGTATCCTCAGTGTAAAAATACATGACCATCTGTTACAAACATTAAATCAAGTCAATTTTTACTATAAAAATCAAGGAATATGACGTATAGGATTTCAGCTTTAAAATTCTGGCTCCGTCAAGCTACAAGAGTAGGAAACTGTGGCTTATTTTAAGTTAGTGTTGATGGGATTCCAGCAAGTCTGCCATTTAAAACGCTCGGAGTAAAATACAGATTCATTACTTAGGACGGTTTCACATGCCGTAGCAAACTAACATACAATTGCTTCTGACGGCAGTACAGTACACATTGTATGTTTAACAAAGACAGTTTTTGTAAACGAAAGCAAAAAAAAAAACATTATAATGAAATGTAAATACATCCATGCATTGTCACTAATCACGCAGAATTTTTCATAACTTATTTTCTATTCGAAATTTGGCAGATTATTTGAAAATTTTTCAATAGAGACTAATATAATTATTTAACCTTTCAATACGTACATTGTATATGACATATTAAAGAGTAATTACGAAATAATTAAGTAATTAAAATTTTCAGATAGTAATTATCTCTCGCCGTGTAATAAAAACTAAATTACTCCTAGTAGCAATTTAGCCCAATAATACACTCATAAGTGTAAATGTAATGTTTCTATAAAGTAACTTTTCCGGTAATTTGTCACAAATTCTATTATTATCATAATAATTATTATTACTATTATTATTATTTACAAAGGAAGTGACAAGTGCTCTTAACTGACGTTATCAGCTTGACATTAAGCATTTTACCTTACAGTTGTAATGAATACGATATATCTTAATGTTTGTTGAAGTGGGACTTTACAATGGGAGAGTATGGATTTATGGACATAACACCGTTGTTTACATCGCCGACAGACCGAGCGACTGAACGACACGTGCACTGAGCTAGAGACCCGCTTCAACTACAAATTTCCTGTCCAAGAACAAAAATCCTGAATATTCCCTCTTAGACTATCCTTACTCGATGTCAAAATACAAGTATTTACACTGTTTGAGATGAGACGTTCCTCCCAGTGTCATTTTAGAGCGCCTCATCTCTAACTTCCCCCCGGCAACAAGACACTGCTCTCATCCAAGGTGTCGAGCAGAACGAGCTGGATAAGGTGGAGACAGCGGGTTTATTTAATCAAGCCGCTCGTAATAGAAAGTCTTCCTGCTTCGCCAAGAAAATGTTTCGCCGCGCGCTGCAGTCTAGTCAGCACGAGGAGGGGAATGCGACGATTGCAAGCCCCTCTCAAACCAACGAGGGCCAGGGGAAAACGCTGACAAATCTGTTCCGGTGTGCTCATTGTCACGGCCTTGTCTCGGATTAGCGCGGCATACAACCTCCCCAGCCCCTTTCAACAGTATTTCTCGAGCCGCGATGTAAGCAATTTGTTACTGTAGCCGCCTTTATTACCCTTCCCCGCGGTGGGAAACTTGCTCCCATCTGCCACCGCTGTCCTTGACATTCCTCAGGAATCTTTGATAGCTCTCTTGTTTTATGTCTAGGAGGCTAAACATCGCAACTAATTCTTTTGTAAGGGTTTTTCTCCCTCTATGTCACAAACATCTCCACGCATTACACATTGATTGCAGGAATTTCACGAAATACTACACTACGAGTTTATCTAGCCACTGACAACATCCACCTCACTCACGACACTACTTCACTCCAGCCTAGCTGGAGAAGAGCTTCACTCCCCCGTGCGCCGATTACACAAACACGTAATATATTTTTTTTGGCAATAATCCCCCTCCAGCCTTAAACACGGGTCTGGAGCCCAGCTAAAACAGCTACACGCGCCCCGCCGTCGGTTTCAATGATTTGCAACTAGTCAGTTGAGGTGCATTCGATTTTACAAACACCCAGCGAGTTATGGAAGCTTCGGCTTTCGGTCTCGCGACAGCACGGCACGGCCGACGGGGGCATCTGAGGAATCGGCGGCAGCTTTATACCACGCGTTTCAAGTGCGTAGCAATGTGCTCATAAATATACATTTTTTACGAAACTATTCCATATGTGCCCATTGTGTCAATGTACGAAAAGAAAGTACCCTTTAAACGATAACGGGAAAGTAGTTTCAAAGCATCGCGTCAATTAGAAAAATCATTTCGGATACCATCAAAATGGCTAAACACAGCTTTTTCGACCCGTTATATTTGAAGAGAGAAAGAGAGAACTACTCACTGGATTCGAATAAAACTGCCCTAGAAAAAATACAATGGACATTGCTTAAAAATGTTCCCCAGTAAAAAGATGGGGTCAGCATTGAAAGTGTCAGACGAGTGATCTACGATACCACTGCACGCCGTTTCAATGTCTTGCAGTAGAGGTTATACCGCGCCGGATGAGCCGGCCAACATCGCCCTTAGCACCGTGCCACACACCCACACAAACATAAGGCCAGTAGTAGGAGGGCGCCTAAGTGAATGTATTTTGCGCGTTGGAAGCCTACAAGTGCGAACGATACCACACGCATTACACCTCACCCTAGCCTCTACGCGCAAGTCACTGAACTGGTGTACAGTCTTCTCAATGGCAACTCGCCTCTATGAGACATTCAGCGGAGACCCTATATTTTTATGGCGTAATATTGAAGGTAAAGGTGTACTATATACGCATTTACATTTTCAATTGCTGTAAATCAAGATTTTAATATTTAAAAGGACCACAAAAACATTCATTTTCGCCATCATCGGACGCTATAAAATAGGCGTCAATAAATGGCGGCGATCCTGAAATGCGTGTACACACATATATACCGTACTTTGAAGTTTATACTAAGGCAATCATCATTCATGGGCGATGATCGGTTCTCGAATAATTTTATAATGGCCTAAGCTCTGCACGTCGCTCTGTGGTCTAAGCTGGCGGCCTTCTTAATTAAGGCTGAGTACGAACTTTTCGCGAAAAGAGATTTATCCCCGTTTGTTCCAGAACTTTACGTCAACGTCCGCAGCTTATTGGCAGCGTGTCTTTGCGACTATGAAGTAGAGATGCAGATGTGCATGTAAGACACTAAAACAAATTGGCGCAATTTTTTTTTCGCGAAAATTTCGTGGCCCTAGCGATAAGTTGTAACAAGCATGGGTTTCGATCCTCGCCGTGTTGACCAGGTGGGCTCCGAACTATCAGTTACTCGGGAAGGCCGGCAGTCTGTCGGATGGCAGGAAAGGGGTTGGCCACAATGACATCCGACGAGGGTGATCCGAATTGAGGCGTGACACACGGCCGGGGCAGTGTAACGCGGACTGCTAGGCTCAAGATGGATGTGTGAGGCTACAGGAGGGGGGGGGGTGTGATGTATGGGTGATCAACCCTTGTTATCGCTGGACCATATAGGGCGAGGGAGGCAGGGGAGGGGACAATCACGCCATCTGGAGCTGTCGGCGATCCATCACGAGGGAGCGAGGCGACGTCTCTTGGCAGATCGCTACCCTCTGTCGCTCAATGGCGGTAAACTGAGCACTGCCTCACCCATCCTTGCGGAAGTGCACGTACAACCCTTATTACACCCCCACCCCCACCTCTCCCTCCGGACAAGAACGGTAGCTTCGCCGCGATCCTTGCCGGATATTGCGGCTCTGGGTAACAGACGCACCAGAACTCTCGGGCTGTGTACCAAGATGGACTGGTGATTTCCAAATGCTTGTCGCCTCAGACGCGTAACTACCATTGAACGTTAGGCCGATATTGCGTAGTGTCAACGGAAATCTCGAACCATTTCTTGTTTGACATGTCTGCAGTTCGCATAGGAAATGTTGGTGTTTTGTGGAGGGGCCCACATGCGAAAATCCGGGGACTGACCACTTGGTGGGAGACGATCATCAGGCCACCGCGGCCAATCAAAAAGTAAAACGAAAAAAGTAAGTGCGTATAAATTACCTCGCTGTCGACGAGACGTTAATGAAGCCCTACCTATAGTCTATTCCATGAATTAGTACACATATTAAGTAGTTCTGCTGACTTAAGTTCTCTGTGCTGTGCAACGTTATTTGATTTCCAGGGCTTTCTTCACTTTTAGCATCGTCTCACCTTCATTTATTTGCTCAAGTCAGACAAAACATTGATTCTCAAAAATAACACATGCTGGCGTCAATTTCTGAAACTACGCATATCAGCTGTCAGAAACGTGCACTCTATCGTGTAACTTTTTTCAACTATAGGTCATTCGGAATAAAGTGAGCACTAAAGATTTAACCTTTGAAAAAAATCACTAGCCATTACTGCATATAAGTCACCACTAACACGAGTTACTTTACTGCTTGTATGGTTGGTAGCGATTCATTGCATGTAGTACCGTGTATTTTCCTATTTGAATACAACATTAGTGAAAGAACATATGATGAAATCGACCTCTCTGTATTTAATATACTTCAAAATATTTACTTTAATTTAATTATTTAATTCCAGTAGTAACTTCAACGTTACGATTGTTAATTTAACAGTAATTTATTTGATACAACAACAAAATTTATATCAACATTATTTATTTGTTTGTGGTTAACAATCCATTTTTCTCAGTGTAGTGTATATAAAGTTCTGCTCATTTAATTAGCACGAAAATCGTCTTCCAGTATAAACCCTTAAGGTTGGAAGAAGGGAAGACGACGAAGGTTTCTAGGAAGTAATTAATATCACCCTCCAAATGGAAGTTGTTCTCATAAAATAAAAAAGAATGTCACGAACTACCCCGAGCAAGAATTTTTTTTCTAGCGTTTGGTTTATTGTCTAATCGGGAATAAAACGAGAGTGCGTACCTTTCTTCGTTTTTTTTTTTTTTCGAGCGTACTAGACGCCTCGATTAGTTCACGATTGATAGGGTCCTATTGGATTCTTGTAAGAATTGCAGGAACGAAGGAAGGGAAGGTTTATTTGACCTCGCCTCTCGACAGACCCTCTGTGTAGTAAGAATCGCCGGGGACCTGCGCTGCTAGGAAACGGAAGGCCTCTAATTGAATTCTAGCTGATCGATCACTTTTCTCACTCCGCTCTTTCGGGATCGTTTACTTTTCGAGTTCCGACGTAGCCATTCGCACGACGTGGGTCCGATGTGTCAAAGCCGTCCAATGATTGGACGCTGTAAGTAGGACTTGTAGAAAATTAAGTAGGCCGAAAGGTGTTGTCCATGCATAAAATCGTTCTCGCAGAGGCGAAATAACAAGTCTGGTAAATATTTATCCCCATTAATACTAAATCTGTAAAAACCCCATTTTATTACAACGTTTTCATTAACTCGCTTGACTGTTTGCTTGTTCGGTAACTATGAGTTAGGATTACAATGAGGTGGAGACTTGAAACCGTTACACAGCTCAGAACTCTGAATGACTATGCAATCAATCCAAGAGGAAAAGAAAATAGTGAAAAAATAATAATTACTTTAAATAACATGTATAAATATTTTATATAGGCAACCCCGTTTTTTAAAAAAGGATATGAAATGAAAAATTTAACACACACAAAACTAAACAGAATAAAATAATATTACACCTATTTTTTTAAATGCCAACGCTTTGAAAACTGACTAAAACTTTAAATAATTTATCCTATCAGAATACTAGTAAGATTTAAAAAAACCGCGAGATGTATGCAATAAAATTTATGCATGAGTAGTTACCGGTAACCTAAATCACTAACAATCTTATTGCACTGCAATGCCTCCTGCATGAGTAAAGTTAAAAATAGGCGCCATCTTTTACAAAAAAAATCACGGGCGAATGTGATAATCCGCGCTCATTTAGTTGTTTGTATACAATAATGCAATGTGATGGTAAGTAAAAATAAAAACATCCGGTTTATTCTTAAAATATTTGTGTCTCTGTAGCTTACAGCGTACGTAAATTAGGCAATTTTTCATATTGAAACTAAGCAATTTTTCATAAGTACAAAAAAAACTCAGTGTGGTTTTTATACATAATTTCTGTAAGTCAGTCGGTTTTCCTTTCTCGTATAAAACAATTTTTATGAAAATTTGGGCTTTGACATGCCACTGCCATTATACAGAGCCTATGAAAGCTTTCATTACTGTAAAAAATAGTTACAATGAATGTCTACAAAACAAATCATATCTCGTACAAACGTAACAATTATTAAAAGTATTAACAAATAAGGGAAGCGGTTAAGTTTGCAAGCGGCCAAAATCTGTACATAAAATGTGACTAAATTTTGCTCTAATGAAATTTTTTTATCTATCATAGTTTTCGCGTAATGGCTTGTTAAAGTCATATTTTGCATGTTTCCGTTTTAACGACTACACTAAAACCAACTGATATACCGAACTAAAAAAAAAAAAAAAAAAAAAAAAAAAAAAAAAAAAAAAAAAAAAAAAAAAAAAAAAAAAAAATCACAGCGGATAAAGACATTGTAGGCTACAATGCCATGCTCATAAAAATTAAGAATAAAAAAACGCTGAAATAAGTTTTTATATAGAATGTACAAATAATACATCTAAATGTTACACACGCTTTATTCAATAAATTGCAGGCAACGCACAAATTTAAGGTTAGGGCCAACTTAAAAAAATATATATATCAAACACAAGCAGAGTTCACTGCATACTACGCGTTTAGTCCGCCTCGCAAGTTACTTAAATTTAAAAATGCTCTCCACTCCGACCATCCTCGGAGCATTCAATCCGAACATCTTCCCGTCCTGGGCCACGCTACCAGTATAATACTCCTCGTCCCCAAATTAAAAATCTCGCGTCCTGATTGGTCCCCGTCACCCTCAACCCCTCCCGGTGAACGACACCGACAATGTCGCCACTCAATCTTAATTGAGCCTATAAAAAGTTTTCTCCGGGGAAGGCGGAGCGAGGGCATTTAAGACGAGGGCTCTGGTAGGCGCCAGCCCTGGGCCGTATGGATGGCTGGCTCGCATACTGAGCAGGTCGTAAACATGACGAGCCCTTCACTCCTTCCCCCCTCCACGACCAAGTTCCCTAGCCCTAGCCAAGTCAACTTGGTAGAGTCTAATAAAGCCCTTTACTAATACGCAACAATTACTGCAAGGCAGAGCAGATACGGCCGCCCATCACGACCCAGCACTGTCGCTTCCAAGAAAAGTAAGTACAGTACAGTCTGTATCGTGTAAGATGTCTAATTTTTGCCAGCTATGTTGGAAGTCATGTACGCAACCGTTTACATGGAAACAGCTGTGTTAAGGGGTTTACACAACTAAAAACTTAAGCAGTAACAAGTACACTGAAGAAGTAAGCAGTACCGTCGCAAAACTGAGCGTACACAATAGCGAGGTTACTGCATAAATACCTAAGGCCAATAGGAACAAACTCTGAATACTGCACTTATGGCTGTATTAATTATACCGAATGCTATTGTTGAAGAAAATGTTCACTAAAATAATAAGAAAAAAGTAATTGCGAGACTTAAAACTATTCTCCGTTAGTATTGTTGCGTGTTGGCCTGGCAACAGGCACATTGCATTATGCTAGGTGGACGGCTCGGTGAGTCAACCAGTGATGTCATGGGTTTTCGCAACTATGTCGCAACTGCCGAGACCTCATTGGGATTCCCCGATTACGCCAGTGCGAGTGCGTGACTGCCGACTGGCATGACCGAGGTAATGTCTATTTTTAGACCTCAGGTCATCATATTTCATCAGCCATTGACATCACTGAAGGGGCCATATAAAAGCCTCGGGACTGCGCAACATGAGTCAGTCAGGAAGTCTTAGTCTGGAAGTGATAGTCTTGTAGTGAGCCTTGAAGAGTCAGTCTAGTATTGTGCAGTCAGTCTAGAGTCTGGCGTTGGAAGTCTGAAGAGGAACAGTAATAGTATGAAGTGAGAACCGAGAGTGGTGTGAGGCAGCGCCCCTTTAGGGGCGGCGTTACCGCTGGGGCGGCGATGGACGTCGTGAGAAGTGACGGGCCGAGGGGAGACACTGATGGCGGCGCAGAGGTGAAGAGAATCCAGCGCCTTGGGGGCGGTATCATGACGGCGCCGAGGCTGATGTAACATCGGCGGAGCTGACGAGGTTTGGCGTCTCGAGGATGGCAACACGGCGACGGTGGTCGGTGTCGAGGCTGTGTGACACCAGCGGGCTGCATGAAAAACGAACAACACTTGTGGTGTTGTGTTGGAGTGCTGCAGAGATGGTGAGCTTAGGAGAACAACACTGACGGTGTTGTGTCGAGGAGGGCAGTAACTGGCTACTTGAGGAGACTGTCTACCTGGTGATTCAAGAGAAGAAGTGCTTCGAGAGTTCGCTATTGGTCCTGCTCGGAGGAGGTGCCAAGCTTGTGCAGAGAGGCTGGTGTGGACATATTGGTGATGTCAGGAAGACGTCTTGGTGACGTTGGAGTCTACTGT
This sequence comes from Medauroidea extradentata, assembly GCA_003012365.1. Lineage (NCBI taxonomy): Eukaryota > Metazoa > Arthropoda > Insecta > Phasmatodea > Phasmatidae > Medauroidea > Medauroidea extradentata. Next base: position 96,836 of record PNEQ01029412.1, on the reverse strand, counting down.
GAGGCTACAGGCGCATACCTTCGGAGCAGTACTGGGTGAGACAAGAGGGCTTCTGCTGCGGGTCGACAGGTGAAGAAGGAGGTGCGCGACGGGAGTCAAACCGAAGACCTCAAGAGTGAAGACAGTGGTGCACTCTGGGTACTGCACTGTACATGGTGAGCCATCATCCCTTATGACTGTTAAGGTTGTACATTGTCACTATTTGAGAGACTGAACTTTTATTGTGATTTGTAGTCTTTAATTGATTAATGGTAAACATTCTTGTGCTTTAACTATCAAAGTTAATCAACATTCTGTGGCACAGTAGCCTACTAATTGTGTGCATAACTAATTGTGTTGTGAGAGTTATAGTTGATTACTGTTTTGTGTATTTCGTAGCTATGTGAGCTATTGAATCCAGTACTGAATTTAACTCTTTTATTTCTAACTAGCAGTCCCCCGCGGCTTTGCTCGCGAGTATTATTCGTAACTGATAAGATTGGTACTTCAGTCATCAAGTGTTAGAATGTCCAAGCGGCTAGTTGAACTAATTCTGCAGCAGGGTAAGTAGCTATAGCTGTCCACGCGAAAAGCAGTCGTAAGTTTGTCCCTGCCACTAACAGCGACTTCACCTGGGCCTATTTATAGCCCTGCCTATTTGACGTTGTGGGGTAGTTACAGACACCTAAGGTAAGAGGTTAATCGAATGAGAAACATCTGTTTACCCTGTACACAACCATTGGTGACGGTGCCTCAATTATATATTTTCAAAATATTCACTTTAACTTTATTGACATTACAAAGTTTCAGAGGGTAAAGGTTTCGCGGAAACGTATTTGGTGCCCCAAACCTGGATTAGTGAGATGACATATCGTCGGTTTACTGCCAAAAGTGACAAAGTCAAAATGAGATAAAATTATAAATATGCTAGGAATATTTATATGTTGTTCACGAACAATTGCCCGAGTTTAAAGTCTATTCGTCGTTTCCTACTGTTGTGTCACAGTATAGTAACATACCACATTTTTGTTAATATCTACAATTTAATGCTGTTTTAAACGAAATGGCATTTATGACTTAATCACTTTTGACAGTATACCGACGATATGTCAGCTGATATTGTAGAGGAACCTAAGTGGAAAGCGAACTGCAATTTTACCCCTTTTAAAGATTACATGTAGATTGCACTAATTCTATCTGCCTTGTAGTTTTTGTGTGTCAGAATTGAACGTTCGCACGCAGCTTTTAACGGAATTCGAGCCCAGAACCTCCCGGAATTTAGACCTGAGTAACAAACAACTGCGTCACGTAACGTCGAAATAATTCATGAAAATAAAATTTATTAAAAAAAAATAAAATATAAAATATCTGTGTCCTGGGCTCATAGAGGTTGTACAACACCACGTCACGATAGGTTACTGTAGAGTAAAACTCATGTATAGTTTGTTTCTCGCTGCTCGTTCCTGCTTTTCAGATCGTCTGCCTTGATTATTGACCAACTAAGTTTTATTCTTAATAATCACGTTTCTTATAAAGAAAAAATTACATACATATTTTTAAAATATTTACGTAGGCATCACACTGACGCGAACAACACCTGAATATCGCTACTGGTTAGATAGATATCGTGGGTTAATGGAAAACAAATTTTGTGCTTTTTCACCCTTTTGGGTGTCGAATTTCGAAATATTTTAAATTTACATCTTAGACATTTGTATAAGTATACAACTGAATTGTAAATCACATCGCTAGCCCATTCGGTCGAATCAAAATCGATCATTCACTAAAAAAACACATATCACCCCTGCACAGTATTGAAAATTCGAATTTCGAAAAATCTGAAAACAGTTTTGCGATAATTTTTGTAATCATCTTCCTGAAGCAAAAATTAATTGTATATCTCGACGGGTTCGATAGATATCGAGGATTTATCTAAAACACGTTCAAGGTATTTTCAGCACTTAAGAGAGTAAATTTCGAAAAACCCTTGAATAACGTTTTGGAATACTTTATTGGTATCTCGTGGACGTAAAAAACACGACATTAGCCCGCTGGGTTCAAGATATATCGACGATTAATTGAAAACGCTACTCACCACTTTTCACCCCTTTTCACGTCCTTAGGTGGCGAATTTCGAAAATTCCTGAAATTACTTTTTAGGTATTTGAGTAAGCATCAATCCTAAACAAAAATCACGTCTCTATATAAAAAACTATGGGATCGATATATATCGAATGTGAGTCGAAAACTCATATTACCCCTTTTTAACCAGTTTGGGGCCGAATTCAGAAAATATATTTTAAATTTTATTTCGGATATTTACAAAAGAACCAATTTAAAGCAAAGAGCACTTCGATATCTCGATTGATTCCATAGATACGGAAGGATAATCGAAAACACATTTCACGTATTTTCACCCCTTTAAATAAAAAATTTCCAAACATCTTTGAGTCCTGTCATAGACATTTGTAAAAGTAACCAATTAAAGTTAAAATCACGACGATAGCCAATTGTGTTTCAAAGATACAGACGATTCATTAAAAACACATTTTGCCCCTTTTTACTGCCTGGGGGTCGAATTTCAAAAAAACCTAAAACTACTTTTTGGGTATTTACTTAAGCAATATTTTGAAGTGAATGCCAACTCTCTATCCCAAAGGGTTCGATAGATATCGATAGTTGATTTGAAACACATTTAAGGTCTTTTCAGCCCCTTAAAAGTTGAACTTCGAAAAATCCTTAAAATGGCTAATATGCATTTTTACGAGTGTCCTATTTAAGTAAAAATCACGATGATTGGCCGTCGGGTTCGAGCTCTATCAACGTTTCTTCGGAAACAAATTTCACCCCTTTTCACCCCCTTAGAGGTCGAATTTCGAAAAATCCCTTCTTAGTGCTCGCCTACGACCTGAAGGGAACCCCCACAAAAAATTTCACGATTCTAGGTCCAGTGGTTTGGGCTGCAGTTTGATATGTCAGTCAGTCAGTCAATCAGTCAGCTTTCATTTTTATATATAGAGATTATAAGACTTCTATCTCAAAAGAACTCATGGGAATAGCCCAGATGAAAAGTTTGTGCTCAAACTTGTAACAATACTTACAATTAAAAACTTAAATTGCGTGGCAGATTTAATTTATTTTCCTCAAAACACACTGTCTTCAATTTTACAGGTTAAAGTAATATGACGATTATCTGGTGAATTACAAAAGACATAATGGGGTAATACCGACATTTTATGTGACTGGTATATTGTGGGTACTACGGTATAAATCAAATTGATGGAATATTATTTAAATTTTTTCTTCTAAAGTCTTAGTGCTTGAGTAACTTGTGTAAACCTCTTTAAGGACGCGGTCTACATCAGTTTTCAACGTCATATTTTTATTTTTATATTTGTACCATATAATTTTTTCTTATTTTGGACATAAAGTCAACAAAATTTTGCTCTCATGTATATTTTTTATCTCTCCTAGTTTTGACGTAATGACTCGTAAACGGCAAACTTTGCGTTTCACGGTTTAACTATGCCACTAAAACCAACTGACAGACCAAAGAGGAAAAAAAACATTACTATGAATAACGATGTTGTAGTCTACAAATTCTCCTGTATAAAAACAAAAAAAAAATATTATTGTACTTAAAAAATTGCTGAAATTTGGAATAAAAATAAAAAAAAATAAAGATTTTTTTAAAACACCAAAATGTGTTATTTTGGGTTTCTATACAGGAAACGACCTAGCCTACAACATCGTTATTCACTGCATATTTTTTTTTCTTTAATTTGTTATGTCAGTTGATTTTAGTGGCGTACATAAAACCGAACATGCACATTTTGACGTTTACAAGTGATTACGCAAAAACTATGGGAGAAAAATAAATTTCATAAGAGCAAAATTTAGTCACAACTTATGTCTAAACTAAGGAAAAAAACAATGCGGTACAAATATAAAAATCAAAATATTTCGTTGAGCGAGTGAAAGATTTTGGCCAGTGCTTAACATCGAGGTCTTTAGCGCTGGTGAGGGGTGACATGATGTAAGTATGGAGCAGCACCGAAATTAAAGGGCGGTGGAAACGGGAGATTCCCGAGAAAACCCGCCAACCAACGGCTGCGAAAATCCGGGGACCGACCCCACCGGGAATCGAACTCGGATCACCTTGGTGGGAGGCGAATGGTCTGACCAATATTACGTTGAAAGCTGATGTAGACCGCGCCCGATGGGCTTACAATTCAAAACATTACCCAAAGCACAGAACACAGGTCGTTCGCACAAGAACTAACGTCTATGTTCGAGAACCTACAGATTCACAACTGCTGAAAACACGTGTGCATGAGAACTGCGACAAAGGAAATGGTTGCATTTCATTTCTTGTACACTCGTATAGGACAGCAGCCAATCAGAGCAAAGAATTTTCTGGATATCCGCATTGTTAGTTCAACCCCAAGTACAACAAGTAGAAACGCGAAAAAAAAATTTGAATGTTTTGGTATTGTAAATGATGTTTTAATCTCCTAAGTTTACTGGGCCTTTGTTTTTAGACATCGCAATTATTACTAAATAAGATTCCACTTCCAGTTCGTTCAATCGGCATTAAGCGTGTTCCATACAGCCACAAATGTAACAGGTTTATCGCAAATTAATTAATTAACTGAACACTATACATAAGGATTAAATTGTGAATAAATTTAGCAACTTGATTTTTGGTAGTGTACTGTATTTACTTTTATGTTATATGTCTTATGCGTATGTTTTTAAATTGTGAACCCAGCTTTACTCATTGCAGCGTGTGCTTTTCTGTATCGCATGCACAGTTGACTATCTAAACTTTGCGGCATGGTTTACAAATTCAATGAAATATATTTTCCCATGGGGAAAAATTCAATGTCAACCTTCAGACACACCAAATTCTAGAATGTTTAATTAAACATACAAATACCGTATACGTTTAAGTAAACATTAATATATAGCTCTTTTCCCTTTAGAAAATCAGACAGCGCTACCTTACAAAATAGGGAACCCTAAACAATTTACCCACAACATGGATGATTAAATACTAAAGTGTGAAATCCGTACCGAATTTTAAGCTTGGGCTGTTGATTGCCAAAATATAAATCTTAACATCAACTGGTTTAAGAGTTTTCGAAATATGACATAACCTATATTCAGACATGATGGTTAGAGACACTGGAAAATCGCAAAAATGTTTAAAATAGTCTCTAATAAACTGTATTGTATTAACCGTGACACGTGTAAACAGTTTTGGGACAAATCACACACTCTGTGTGTCCAAGCTGTGCAGATCTAACTGGACCTGTTGTAGAGAGAAAAAATGCTACAAATAAACGATAGCCAATGTTGATACAAAACATTCAGTGTTATACGTTGGAGCCTAGCAAACAGTTAACTATTCACGCAATTTTACAGTGTCTCTAATGATGGTATATCGCAAAAATGTTTTGTGCCAACATACCCTTGAAAACGCTGTAGTTAATTGCGACATGTATGATTGGGTGATATATTTCAGACACAACGTAGCTGTCTGCAGACCAATAACTGGCATCAACTATTACGACATCGGGATTCTTATTGGCTCAGTCAAATAGGGTAGGTAACAGCTCCAAGCACAAGCTAAAGCCAGTAATCTTCTAGTAAGCTGAACATGTGTTGAAATCCAGCAAACAGTCAAGTTTTCCCGCGATAAACCATCATTAGAGCCCCGGAAATTTCGCGGATTCAACTGAGGAGAGGTTGGATTTCTAAGTCATGTACATCTTGGAAACTATTTCGATCGGGTTATTGTTTAATAAACGTGACCTTGCGGACTCTGAACCAATGGCGGACATGCGTAAAAACGCTCACGGACTCCTGCGCTACATCGTCAAATGTTCAAATGCTCACTCACTGGAGCAGCAGCCAATGAACAAATATAGCTGAGGACAGTGCACACAGGACTGTGAAGTCTAGCCTGCTGGGCGTTGAACCCGCAAAATATCCGGGCCTCTAACCATCATCTCTACCTAAATTTATACCGGTTGTGCTATCTTTAGTTACGGCGGACCTACAAAAAGAATTAAATGTTTGGATGATGAACCGTAAAAAAAAAAATTGGGATTTTTCAGCCCTTGGACATTTGCATTGCACCTCATATTTTCAAACGGCCGTTAGTTTCGAAAGTATCACACGAGTTGTTTTAAATACCATACGCGTAACGAGTCTGAAGGAGGAGTGTTTCATTTGTAAATTCATAGGTAGCAGCACAAGCTACACACATCGTGTGCAGTGCTTTACTATTATCCCTTTTCCTGTGGAACTTTAAGCGGTGACCACATTATTTTATTTGTGGCCCGCATTGTTCAAAGTCTAACGCTTGTTTCTATAGTTGTGTTTTTTCGAATTCACTTGTTATTTTTCCATATACGGCAGTCTGGAAAAGCCATTTTTGGCCGTTTTGAGGGGCTAGAAAATAATGTTTAAAATAAACGTGCTGAATTTTTAAAACTACAGTGACATTGTTTGAAGTGTGTGTTCTTTTCGTACTCCGTCAAAAAGAGAGTAGTCCAAACTCACTGCGACACATTTGAAAGGTTTGTAGAGAGGCCCATTAAACTGCGGGTACGTGTGCACAACGTTGAATTTCCGGTTTTTGAGATATACGGTCGTTTCATTCGTGTACCAAGCTTAACGTCTCACTTGGTGGATGGAAAGTTAACTGGTGGCTCACAGACGAATTAAAACCTAGTTTATTTCATTCTTCTTTACGAGTTTCTGTCGCCGTCTTGTCCTTGACGAAGACGATTCGTCCGCCCTCCTAGACGACGCTTGGAGGGTGACGGGGTTGCTGCGAGATTGACGACTTGCCTCATTACTTTCAATTTAGTTCACGGCGAAATTAAAAATGCTCTTCCGACGACAAATGAGGAAACGACGACTACCTAGCTTGCGAGAGGAAACTTAAATTAATCGCCAGGGTAATTTCGCTGATTCGATTTACAAATACTGTCCAGAACCAACTACTTTTTTATTAGGAACTTGATTTATGACCTCACAATACAGAGCTGGATTTTCTCACACAGAGTGTAGTAACGAAGAATTTTAATATTTGTTGCAACATAACTAACAGATTTAGTTGTGTTTGCAAATGCTGTAGCCTTTTAGATAGGCAAACTTTGTGTGAATTGTTTCTTACGCAAAAAGCTCAACAGTAAAAAAGTACTTTGACATCGTTCTGAGAGATTTTCTTACTTCCACACTAGCTTATCTTGTGAACGAACATATCTAGACCAGAAATCTGACCACACAACTGGAAACTAAATAATCACAAGGCTACGATGTTATCCGAACTAGCACAGTTTGAAACCCCATCAAATACAGCTCCAGCTCATATACTGTCATCGGAGATTCCAAAAGATGTACTTTTTCCTAAATGAAAGCAATATTACAAATGACGTTTCATGGACTCATATCCTGTAATTTTTTAATCTGGCATCATGCTTATCGTTCAAATGCGACGTGCCTCAACCTCACGTAAATACTGTTCAATACTAATTCTTTACAAAATAAACTGGAGCAAAAATGGTCAAAGTACCGAGATTAATTTCTTCCGATAACATCGGTTGAAACAAACGTGTTAAAAATGAAGCAACGGTTACGTTATGTTATGTTCTTGCAGAAAGTAAAGGTTTCCTCGTCCTTTCACGACTATATTTTCAATTTCAATAACTACATAGTATCAGTACTCACTCGCGATTTCTTATACTCGATAAAACATACAATTTTTATTAAGACAGGCAGACTTTAATTTATAATAATGGTCATGGTGTTGTCAAATGCAATTCGTTGCATAAAGCCATCGATATAGAGACCGCTTGTACAATGCCATTTAACGACTTGATGCCATTTTCGTGAAGACATTCACAGATGCTGTCTCAAGCACAGTTTTGGAAACACACCAACTCACCAATGTTACTGATTTTACCCCTTGTAGGACTAACAGAGCCACTATCATTATAGTGTTGTTTCAACTGCAGTATACCGCCATACTTCTAGTGCCCCTAGCGGTTCCGACAAGAAATAGCTACTACTCGACCACAACTAGTCCTCCCGTGAGAGGAAGAAGTGGCGCTATTATAGTAGTAGGTAGACACGTCACTGGGAGGGGAAATGTACTGCGCCTGACACGAGTTCATGGCACACGGTCAGTGGAGACGTAGCGCGGCGAAAACCCAGCCAGCTGCCTGTGCCACAGTATTATGGCCGGTGCTGTGGTGCGTCACACCAGATGCGCACGGTCGTCAAGAACAACACAGCGGTAGTTCGCATTTTTCCCGCGGGACTAGTTGTCGTGGTCGAGTAGTAATCGTCGTTTCATTTGTAAAATGGTAAAACAACAGCACTGTCCCAGTGGCGTCAATCAGTCATATGAGGGCAATTTTTAAACGCTTGTGTTCAGACCTGTTCTTCTATGGCCATGGTCTTGAGTAAGAGAATACGGCCTCTGCTGTTGGCAGTTTCGAGTAGAATGGCGAACCTAGCCAGAAGAAGGTCTATTTGGAGCGTCAAGTCAACTGGCCGGGAGAAGGGGAGCGATGATTGTTGTGTCGTTAGAATAAACCGAGTGAGGTGGTGAAACGGTAACACATTGAACTTTCATTCGGGAGGACCCTGGTTCGATCCCCGGCTCCGGCCACCCTAATTTATGTTTTCCATGGTTTCCCGAAATCGCTATAGGCAAATGCTGTGATAGTTCCCTAATAACGGTCATGACCGACTGCTCTTATAGCTCCTGTAATTTTACTAAGTTGTGCCACCGTCTGTAATGACCTCGTTGTCGACGAGACGTAAAACCCACTCACCTACCTAACGTCAGGCTAAACTAAAAAAGTGCTGCTTATACATATAATAATCAAAAGCTAAACCTACTTCTATAACAGTTCATATCGTCCCCAGTATTTTTTATAACATCCGATGACGTTAACGCCCCATCCAGCCACGTTAGAGGCCAACTAAAAACTACGTGCCTAAACGGCATTCTCTAAGTTATGGAGCTTGCCCTGAGATGCACGCTGAATCACACTCTTGCACTTACACAGCAAAAAAAATAATAAGTTTTACAAAAAACCAAACTGCGGAAACAAGTTTTCAAAGTAATTTTGTAATTCTACACTAAATATTGTAAATTATGCAGGAACTACTGTACTTGGAAACGCGCAAACAAGTCCCTAAATGTACAAACATTTCAATGTATTTACAACTAATATTTGTGTATTTATAAGCTAGTTCTTGTACATTTTACAATTGTTTGCAAGTGTCATAGTTTATTTTGCAAAGAGAACCTGAAGATAAATGATAAAATATACATCGCACACACTCTGCTCATAATCATGTATTCCACTCGTTCCCATAAGTATTAGTTTATAAGCTTTTTCCAGTTAATAAAACAATTTTGTTACCGTGTACTTCAGACAGCAGCTTCCTTAGCAGTTAATAGGAGAGGTTATGAAATGTATAACGTCGTTGCGTACCTGCCGTACTGGCGAGGCGGCGAATCCTCGGCGGGTCGCTTGTTCGCAGTCTGCAGCAGCAAGGAGGTATACTGTGTGATGAGCATGGCGGTGTGCTGGTAGCACTCGCCCCGAGGCGAGCACAACTCGTGCCGCGCATCCGCTACCTGCTGGCCGCTAGAAACCAACATACTACGATCACTTCACACAGCGTGCGTGCGGTGTACGGGCTCGTGTGTCCGCGCCGACAACTTGAGTGTAGGGGGTGACTAGTTAAATTGCTGTTCGCACAGGTTCGCACTTTATTTAATGTGGTCAGTCCACGCTGCGCACTTGTTATTTTAATTCACTTTAATACACACAAAATACACATACGGTGTTCCAAAAAGTTTAATGTATTACGCAATGGGATGCTATGTTCTCCATCAGACGCGCACCCAAACATTCAATTGAATTTCTATTCAGACTCAATTTTATTGTAATAGATTCAAACATACAATATTACTACTAGGTAGATTTATACATTGTTTCATGTAAAAAATAACCGGTATGGACAGGGCCATCACAACTTATTTTGCCGCCCTGTGCAGAACATTCTTAATTCTTATCCCCCCCCCCTTCCCCAAAATCTTTTTTTACCTAACGACTACAAAGTAGCAAAATTGGGATAAAACAAAGTAACAAACATATTAGTTAATCAGTTTCGTTTATAAGTTACGGAATACTATGCAGATTGAGTCAAGAATCCTACTACAGGATTTTTATTTTTCAGCTTATCCGCCCGCCCGTATTCTGTTGCCCTGTGCACCAACACGGTTTGCTCCCCCCCCCCCCTTCCCATCTTGGTACACCAGCCCTGGGTATACTAGATGTAGCGCACAGAAGCAAACTTGAACATTCGCGTCCGGTAAACTATTTCATTGCTCATACAACCATGTCACAGAAATGTCGTTTTGTGACATGAAAAGACAGTAAAATTCTGTCTATGACTAAGACAGATTCTAACATTCTTTTACTCCATAATTTTGTTTGTAATAGGCACAATACTTTAATAATATATAATATATAACAAAAGGCAAAATCTGAGGATATTAATTTCCTTCACCTCTTCAAAATCTTAATAAATGTAACTTACGTCTATATCACTACTACTAGCACAACCATGACAAAAAGCTAACTGTACGCTGCGCTAAGACTACGGTAGGTACAAAGCACAACATTAAGAAACATTTGAATTATCACTGCTGATAAAAATATTATTACCGTACAAAAATCTCAGTTTCATATACTGCATAGCACAGTCTTGCAAAATAAATATTCAAGTGCAGACATTATTGAAACGTTATCCAATGAGTAATAATGATTTATTATATCATCTTCCGAAAGATGTGTTTGTGACCGTTTCTAAATTTATTTCGAAACACGTTACCATGATAGTCTTTTAAAAATAATACACAAATGTTAACTAAATAAAACGTAGTTCTAAGTATGTTTTGGTATAAAAGTATTAAAAAGAAGGCTAATTAAAAAGTAGCGAAAAAAGTAAGATATAATAATATAAAGCATTTCCCCCAGTTATTTGTTTCTCCTCTGAAGCATCACTGGCAGTTAGTATTTAAGAAAAATCGGTCGTAAAGGTGTTATGTCCAAGGTCGCCTCTCTTAAAAATCCATAAAACACTTGAGCGAGCAGGCATTATATATCTTGAAAGGACACTTAAAACAGTCTCTCTCCCCAACATGTTAGTTAAAAACGCAATTTATTTATTTACTTACGGCGGAAAATTTATTCGAAATACGTCTCGTCTTCCACCCGAAAATCTTGCCACGGATAGGATTAAACTGTTCTAAACAAAATTGCTCTAATCTTTGGAAGCATTGTTTTCATCTTATTTAAAGCTATATACATTGCTGGAATTGTACGACTATTTCTAGATTCCTGCAACTATCAGGTACAGTATCACCAAAAATTAAATTGTAGCTGGCACGTTTTAAAATCTAAATACAAATTTTGAAACTCTATATTCTCTAAACAAAACTGGGAAAAAGAGTATTTTATCGTCGAAGTGGAAATTAAAGTACATTTAAAAAAATGAATGCAGACATAACTATTTAGATACACATTTGCAAACGGGTACTAAAAATTTCTCAATTCGGATAGGAATTTGATTTCTTTTATTCGTACGTTCATTTTTAGGAAAATATTAAGGTTATTAATAACCATATCTCCAGGCTGAAAAAAATTGACAACTGCCAACTAATAGAACACGAACTGTTGCAGCAAGGCAGGAAGTAATTTATGAAAACTGTAAGTGTGATAGCCGTTAAAAATTAAAATGTACCGATTTATGGTTTAATTTTTTTTTGCGAATTTTGTAATAGAAGCCAACATTGTCGTTTTTAACAAACACAGAACAGTTATATTCCATTATTAATTTTGTACGTCACTATAGCAAATACCTTATACTTGTTAAATGTTTCAAAACAGGCCTAAATGATAACTTAGTATCGACAATGTAGGCCTGTAGAAAGAATCGATGGAACGTGGCACTTAACGGCAAAACCAATATTAAAAATGTATTATTTGGTGCAAAGACATGAAACAGATATGCTGGTTAATGAGTACTCATTAAATTTTACGGAAATAACTGTAGTGGCCGTTGCATATCGACGACAGCAAAGTCATAAGAAGCTGTTATACACCGCAGAAACTGGAAACGAATCGACTATGGCATTTATCATAGATGGTTTGCGATAGAAGTGAGCATTTTGAAGACCATCTTGTCTAGAATAATAATGAAATATTATTCATCGTGACTTCATATGTTAATTATTTAGTATGGTATCACTATGACTGTTAGGTAACTCTGTTCATACTAAAAAGAGGCAGGAAACTATACAAATAATACGGATACGTAAATATGATAAGGGTTTCAAAACGGCTCACTTTATCCCCGAACTACCTATAAGCAACCATCTAACAATTCGAAAGCATTAATAACAGCATAAAACCATTTTGAATATCAGTGAAAATCAAAATAAACCACAGTACAACAAATATTGTACTATTGTACTGTGGAAACGCGGACAAGATACTCTTAATTTCTGAGGAATGTTTATATAGTTCCCGATACCAAAATCGATGGAAGCAAGGTCTAGTAACAAAATAATACAAATATACAGAACGCACCAAAAAAAAGGGGGGGGGGGGATAATTCGGAAAGGATAGAAGTCCAACACACGTACATTATATTTATAGCTTCTCTTGGAAAAAGAAAAAAAAAAAAAAAAAAATTATTTTTAAGCATGAAAGTTTTATATAATTACAGAGATGCACTGCGAATGTATGAATGGATGAAGAGTCGAGTGGGCTTGTAATGTTTAGGGGAGAGGAGGTGGAGGAAAGCGTGCAGCCGTATCAATCACGGACCATCACTCGGCGAGGATCCCAGTTAGGACGTCCCAAACCACGCTCCGTCAACTCTGCTGATCACCGGCGTTCTGAAGAGCAATTCCCGGCAATTTCACTTGCCTACCTCACATCCGTCAGTTCCCCTCGCCCTGGATATTTCAACAACACGGCCACTAACACAGAGAGAGGCCCGCTAAATTGTCTCTGTCGATTGAGCATCGCCCCCCGCCTTATTAATTAATAAAAGTGTAGGCGAAAAAAATCTCCAAACTTTTTTGCAAACATTGTGAACATACCGAAGTGTCCTTGTTCAAAATAAAACTGAAGGAGGAAAGGAAGAGGGGTTATACGAAATGTATACAAGCTGGTGAAAAATATATGCACACACACAACTCTGCAATCTCAAGGGCGAGCTGCACAGAAAAATTCGTAACTTTATAATTGTACCAAACACTGCCCAACTCTTACACATTATAGTAATAGTAATTTCTATCAAATATAATATTTTTCGGGTCCATAGATTTCGCACAAGCGAATGTCGAGCGATTATTTTATTTTCGCTACTTACCCAAAGTAAAACCAACTCAAACGATACAGACGAAACAATTTAGCGTGACAGTAAATGTATTAAGCTACACAATGACACCTCTTTTATTTCACGTAAAAATTATTATTTGAAAATACAGGTGCTAACAGTTATGCAAAACTGTACGTACTTATAGTTATGCAAAAATGTACGTACATTCAAGAATTTTTTAAAACTCAATTTTACGACAAATTAAAAAAGTGCCAGTCCGTAGTATAATATATTTGCTACCACTCTAAATTATTTCACTCGTATCGTTTACATAGTTTTTACTTTGGATAGGTAGTGAAAATAGTCAAATCGCTACTTCGGGATACCGAAAACTGATTTGTTTGTGGGAAATTTCTATAAATGTAATGTGTAAGAGTTGGACAGTATTTAGTACAATTATAACGCTACGAGTTTTTTGGTGCACAGCAGTCTTACAGCAATTATCTTTCCAATATCATTGAGACCCGGAAATTTCGCAGATCCATTTGAGGATCAGTTACATTTTTAACTCTACATGAGAGCTACTTTCGCGTTTTGGTCTCCGATAATGAAATTCGCATTTGCGGAATCTGAACCAAGTAGCAAAACTATTTGATCAAACATTCACTTACGTATTACCTTTGTCAGTATGGAAAGGAAAACGTCGAGGGTTCAATGACCTGAATCCAGCTTTCTGTGTATGCTCAAGCACGACCATTTGCCCATTAGCTGCTAATCACTGGAACAACCAAAGACGTTATAAAAAAAACTAGACTGTTACGCTCTCGTTTTGTTGCATGACCAAATTAAACGCTGACATATTGCAGGCGAAGATAAGGAATTGTATACATTAGCAGGGGTGGGGAAAACGATTTTTTTTACAAAAAAAACTTTGGCACAGGACATTGCATGTTATGGGCTGGAATATGGCGCCGTTTAATTTGGTCACACGTAAGAGATAGGCAGTTAGCATTGGTGTTGCACTCATTGGGAACAACAGACTACGAACGAATAGCCGAGGCTATACACATGACAATGCAGTCTAACATGCGGGGTCACTGAACTCGCGAATTTGTCCTTCCTCTAGACATCAGATGTACAAACGACCACTCACTAGAGCGGCAGCCAATCAACAATTAACTAAGGGTAGATCGTACACAGGACTGTGGATATCAAGCAGGCAAGTCACTGGAATGGCTAAATACATAACGACTAGTAAAAAAAAAATTGTAATTCTGAAAATTTTTTTGTCAAAATATAAAATTAAATGGATTACATACAATTCGAAGTAATTTCGGAGATATCGACAAATGCAAAAAAAAAAAAAAAAAAAAAACAAAAAAAGATTCAGCTAAGGAAATAATTTTAGATTCTGCGAGAGTACGGTCACGGTCATACTAGACGTCTTAAACCTGTTCAGTTGTAGGCAGCCATGTTTGATCGCGTTCAAAGCTAAATATGTTTGCGCGAGGTTACACGATTAAACAGAACAAACTCAATGAACTTTCTAACCTCAACAAACTTGGACTCGGAAAAGTGCCGTGTTGAATTATTATCACATCTACACTCAACATTCGTGACTGTTAAATCATATTGCATGCAACTGTAATGTTGCTGTGTGTAAAGTGGATATACACCTATACGTTAATTTAAGTTAGGGATTGTATAAAAATCGGTCCATATTTGTAACACAGACGGTTACTTCAAGCAGCCAAATTACGACCAGAATTCAAGCATCCTGTACAATATGTACGTCTACTCCACCGTTAACATTTTCAAATGGCTTTCCTTACATAACGGTGTTCGGCTAGAAACTACCGGATCTAAGAAAATACAGCACCTACATATCCTACACGGCCCACGAAGAATTCCTAATCTGCCATGACATATCACATATACGTAGAAATAAAGAGTGTCAGAGGAGGATATATATCTCCAACTGGAAGAGATACAACTCATTGCGGTTGCTAAGAGAGCTGGTGATGCCACGATTACACCCATACATACACGAGAGCCTAGTACACGCGAGCATTTCCTTGCACACGAAAGAGCGTATGATCTTTATATAAAAAAAACATATCTTCTAAGAAATTAAAGGTTACTTTCCCAAGACTATACGAAGTAAACGCGTTTTGCTTACAGAAAAAAATAGTGTTTGAGACTTTTAGCTTACAGTAAAAAAAAAATCCTGCTTTACAGGATAGAAAAGTTAAAAAAAAATTGTTTGTGGCGTTTTAATTTATTCTTTATAGATTATAGAGTTCCATTTGAAAATATTTTATTCCCATACTAACAAAGATAAAAAAAAAAAATTCCCAATGAAAGCTTGTGCTATACATTCCACAACTAACTTCACCATACGGCTTTCTCTAATTCTATTTTAGTAGTAACACAAATTGTGTCAACCTTATTACATAACGTTTACGAACATTTTCTTTGCGTCGAAGCTACTTTGCTGTGGTTCATATTTAAGGAAAATATCCTTTGTCGCAACAATACGTAAATAAAGCGTTTATAGAGTGTAGAAAAGTTTGTGTGAGAAAGTTTTCCACAGTCTGTGTGCTTCGAGAGGATTCTATCTAAATTTTTACTTTTTCTGTGGCCAGACAGTACCGTTCAGAATACTCGCCATCCATTAAGTGCACGAGAGCCGGAAACTTTAATACCTCCAAGACGGATTGGAAGGGGGGATGAGGTACATGCGATATAATATTCCGACAACAGGAGCAGGATTCGTCGTCTGTGTTCGTGCCAGGAGAAGTAGGTCGCGCGCAATTTATTTATGTGCCCCTGAAGAACGGCGCTCCGCTCCTGAGGGAAGGGTTGAAGAGTTGAAGGGGGGTGCACAGTTCATGAATGCGATATTCGGACGTGACGAGAAGATCCAACTAGAGCCGATCCCTCTCCGCCTCGCGGTACAGCCGCGTCGAAATATTGCCACCGGCACCTCCACCGCTAGCCACGAGCGCCTGGCCTGGGTCGCGGTAACTTCCTAGCTCCTCGGAAATGCTCGGCGGCATTCGTTTATATTCGTCGAAATATTGCCACGGGAACCTCCACCGCTAGCCACGAGCGCCTGGCCTGGGTCGCGGTAACTTCCTAGCTCCTCGGAAATGCTCGGCGGCATTCGTTTATATTCGTAGAAATATTGCCACCAGCACCTCCACCGCTAGCCAAGAGCGCCTGGCCTGGGTCGCGGTAACTTCCTAGCTCCTCGGAAATGCTCGGCGGCATTCGTTTATATTCGTCGAAATATTGCCACCGGCACCTCCACAGCTAGCCAAGAGCGCCTGGCCTGGGTCGCGGTAACTTCCTAGCTCCTCGGAAATGCTCGGCGGCATTCGTTTATATTCGTCGAAATATTGCCACGGACACCTCCAAGGATCGCCAGAGCGCCTGGGTCGCGTTAACTTTCTCGCTCCTCTGAAATGCTCGGGGGCATTCGTTCGTACTCTGCGATTGAGTCACATGCACATCTCAACTCTTATCACCGTCACATGTAACAGCTAGTTTTTTATTAGTTTATGTTAGTTTCAAATGTCAAAAATTACTGTGTGCTGAACAAAGACGTTATAAAAGAACTAGACTGTTACGCTACTCTTTTGTTACATGACCACATTGAACGCTGACATAGTATTACAGCCGAAGATAGGGAATTGTGTACTTTAGCTGGGGTGGGGGTAACGATTTTTTTAAACAAAAGAACTTTGGTACATGACATCGCATGTTACGGGCCGCAATATGGCGACGTTCATATTGGTAATACATAGATATAAGCCGTAATAATTGGTCTCGCACCCCTTGGTGCTGAACCCAAGGAAGGTGCTGCCTTTACGTTCAATCGGCGAGGATAAACGAATTTTCCCGAGTACTTCCGAGTAGCGGGAAAGTTAACGCGACCCAGACACTCGTCGGCTCGCCGCACAAGCCATCGCATCAAAAATCTTGTATGGAGGTATACGCCCGCGCGCACTATTTCTATGGAGTACTGCTGACCTGTCATGCTCCGAAATATTTCAAGTTCATGTTTCCCAGAGAATGTAATTCAGGGTGCCGCCTGCCACGTGTTTCAAATGTGTTGCAGAATGTTTCTTAACTGCGTCCACTAAGTTACTGCACGAAAAGAAAACGAACACACTTCAGACGAGTACGGTATGTCACAGTCAAGGCGCCACGCAATTTACAAAATAGTATTACGATGTAACACTGCTGTCTAAAATTATGATAACTAGGGCCTGTATGTACCTATTACATACACGCTTAGGTTTTCATATTGTTCTTAAACCTGAACAATACATTGGTGTAGTGAATATGTAACTAAGGCACGAATCAATTGTTTGAAACGTGCTATGTAATGCATTAACTGTAAATAGTTGTGTGTATACAATTGTATGTAAATGTGTTTATGTATGTAGGTGTATACATATGTGTGTGTCTGCCTATTTATGTTGGTACGTATGTATACACGACTGTAATTTTCTACGTCCCATACCATATCCCCACAAGAGTCAAAAGCATTTTAAAAAATGCAAAAAAAAAAAAAGCTATATTTTCCTGTCGTACCTCAAAATGTACTAAATGTGAAAATCTGACACCGTATTGCACTTTACTTTACTAAATTTTATCAAACAATAAAAATAACCGATCACCGCTAATAGAGTTATACAGCAAAACGGTTTGGTGCCTGGCGCACAATCGCAGTCCGGCATTTGTTGCGCGCTTCACGTCTGAGCCTACAACGCACAAAACCGTTCTAAGGATGCGGCACTCTTAAGGTGGCCGCCTGTCCAAGCCTCCGAGCGGTATGTCAAGATTTGGCTAAAAGAATTTTCGATAATTACTTAGCGCACGTGAATGTTGTCTGTTTAGGAATAGCATTAAATGGACATTTCATGTGTGTTTAACTTTTTCATATCCTCCACTACTCTTAGTATATTATTTCCTCGCGACCGAAAAGGAGAAATTTTTTGTGGCCCTTTATAGGCACGATAATCTTGGTTCTAAACTTTTAAAAAGGTATACGCGGGTATAGGTCGTTAGGGATAAAGTGAACACTAAAAATGTAATCCTTTGAAAAAAAATAACTAGTCGTTACTCCATATAATTCTACATTAACAATAGTTCCCTTAGTGCTTCTATGGTCGGCAGCGAAATTGCGTAGTATAGTTCCACATATGTTCCTATTTAAATACAAGAATACTGACACAAAATCAACCAAATTGACATAAATTGTATTTGATATAATTAATAAACTTTTTTTAAACCATACAGGTTCCTACCGACTGCACACTTTGTCTTACATGCGCAAACATCAAGTGACGTGTCCAGAGAGGTTAGACATGTCCCGTAGTTAGCCGTTACGCGCGGAAAGATACGAACTGGTTGAAAATAGAAATTTAACAGGGCTTTTTTGAGTGTGCTCACTTTATCCCGAACCGCCTATACTTCACGCCTTTTATTTCAAATGTTACGTCATGGAAGATAGGATAACCACTGAATATATGACTCTACCCCTCCTCTTTAGTAACACCTGAAGGGGCAATGTATGGCCCTCGTCGCCCTCCCCCCCAGGCACTTTTGCCAGATATTCCTACATTTGCATTTTAGAATGAAACTGGATTATTTGCTAGGACATGCAACTTTATGCAGGTAGCCAGAGTGGTAACTCTACAAGGTACCATGTGCAGTCAAAACTATTTTTTTTTTTCTGTTTTCCATGCACCAGTGCTTCTAAGGGAGAGTGTTTGACAATTTTATTGTATTTTAATTTTTTGAGCATTAACATTTATTCTAAACGCAATATCATAATTTTCTCTTCGACAAAGCATGGGATATATTCTTGGAAAACTGATTGACATAAATTATAATACAATTTTTCTATAATTTGTCATGCAGAAACATTGCAAGAAATTACATGTTAACTTTCAAGAATTCTCTTGCAATGACTCTGCTTGACAAATTAATGAAAGATTCCGTTATTATTAATATGAAGCAGTTTACCAAGAATATATCCTATGCTTTGTCGAAGAGAAAAATTTGGTAATACAATTCGAATAAACGTCATGGCTCAAAAATTAAAAATACAATAGAACTATCAAACACTTCCCCCCTTAAGTGGGGTATGTTTGTATTAAATATGCACGAGGTCAGTATTTAAAGTTCACGTGCAACTCGACATGTTATGTCTTCACACTAAAGATCGTATCTAACGGGCGTTCAAGTGGCGAAAATCTTAATTTCGTATTTGAATGAAAAAAACATTAAATCTGTAGATGTAACTTAGGAGTACATTTTCCTCTAATAATAAAAAAAGGCCTGATTTCACAATGGCATTTCGTAGTCAAAATTACCATTTTTTTTTTCTTTTTTTTTTTTTTTTGGTTCTGATAAGTCTCAAAACCCAATGAACGTAATGAAATTAATAGAATTCAAAATGAAACTACATGTCACGTGCTTTTGACGTATATGAAAACCCATTACAAATTTTTTTTTTATTTAAAAAAATTCAAGTAGCAAAAAATGTAAATTTAAAAAATTTTTAATTCAAAGAAAATTTGTAATATTTTCTTTGTATAGCCTACGTCAATCAGTAGTCCATACCATGTAGTTTCAATATATTTTTTTTTTCATACCATTACTTACATCCATTGGTTTTTGCGGCTTACAAGAACGAAAAACATGCAAATTTTGCCCTTGAAATGCAGTTATGTGAAAATGGCTGAACTTTTTTTTGTAAAGGGAAAATGTAGGCTACTTACAAGTGCCATATGCAAAAATTACATTACTTCATACAAATGCGAAAGTACGGTTTTCCCCACTAGAACGCCCATAATATTGAGTTTCGTGATCTGAGACAACACTACGCAAGTGGACACACCATGCCTGTCATATTACTAAGTTAGCCCAATAAAATGTTCAATATTATCGGTGTATTTAGCATATTACCAATGGTAATAAAAATCGTGTCAACGACCTGAAACTGTTCACCGCTGCGGGATGTACGCTCTATTTGTGACGGGAAAACGTTTTGTATGCCAACTTCCCACGGCATTGTTTTATCTAAAGATATTACCAACACTCCTCAACCAGTCCAGAAAGAAAGGAAGGAAGCTCTTGTCGCAAAATAAAACTGCAAGTAGAGAGACTCAGTACACCAACTGGCACACGATTCGTATTCAAATAAATTTAAAATTACAGATATGCCGTTAAGAAAATTACATAAATTTAACACAAAATTAAGAAGCTAAATATGTTATTATATGTTGTTCAAATTAAGTCAATTATTAGAACTTTCACTTACAGGGACTCGAACTGTAAAGTTAATAAATATAATTGTAAATTAGGCATCATAACAAGCACCAACTGTGAAGTAATTAACAAGAGGCCTGTTTTGTATTCACTAAGGACTTGAAAGACAATGGTTGGATAATAGTTCCGGAGCTAATGTTTTTCTCCGCATCCCAATGCTGTATTAGGCCTACTAATACATAAGTGGAATTTTACGTTTCGTAGATACGAGATCATTAAGGACTCTGCCTACCTCAGAGCTCCGGCGGCAGCAAGGATTGGGTGTTACAGGTTAAATTATATTCGTAAATATCTCAGTCACTTTCAAACCTACATATATGCCACCACTGACTTTTTTGTTCAGTACGATACGGCCCACACTGCTACGGAATATTTTAGCAAGTTATATCAATACCCTGAAAACTATGAGCAAATAAGTGTTTTCATGCCGATTAAACACTCGAAACCCTGTATTCATAAAATTATTTTCACATTTTCGTTTACGTAGCAGTATTCTCCTCTTATCAATGCAGAAAATGGTTTTCATCCGAAAGCGATATCTCAAAGGGTGACAGAGCTACACGGAATTTAGTTTAACATGAAAAACCCTATCCTTGCTCCCGCTACGCTCCGAGGTAGGCAGAAGCCTTAAGAGAAGGCAACATACAACTTCACACGAGAACAGAAACTCGAATAAGAGTCGGTCACTGCCAATGTTAAGGGACCATCCCAGCATTTGCCCAGGGCATTTTCGGGAAAACCTCGGAAAACCTAATCATGATGGCCGGAGCCGGGAATCGAACCCAGGTTCTCATCGCGAGATCAACATGTTAAAGTTACACAACCGGGCCCAGCTCTAGTGTGGTAATCGTCCTTACACAATCCGATCTGTTTTCAATGCAATAGCCTATGTAGCATTATGCAAACATTTGAAATTATTCCACAAAGATGTTACGAAGTTCACACCGAAAGATCAAAATCTTTAGCTTGAACTCTTGGCTGAACTAGACGGAAAATTGTCGGTTAACACAAGAGAAGGTGGCTCGGAGGTACGAATACGTTCAATGGTTGCAGGGTGAATAATACAGCTGTTTATAAAATAATCATCCGATTTCATACAACCATAACGTTTTCATGAGTGAAGATAGACTTTCGCGGTTGACTTCATAATACATGCCGAACCTTACATTTGGCCTTGGCGCGTGATGCACGGTCTCAGCTCACCGAGTTGTCAGTAGATGTCACCGCAGTGGCGTTATTTGCAAGCTCGCTCCACGGGGGCAGCATAAGGTCTGAATAATGGCGAGGGGAGTGGTGCCAAGAGGGGGGAGAGGTAGCCACCAAATTTGTCAGCCGCCATGCTGCTTTAACCTCAAAAGTACACATCGGGCAGGTATTTTTTTATGGTAAATTAATGTATTATGCTCTTTAATTGATGTTTTAGATTGAAAACTCTATATTTTAGCCCTGTTTATACACACCTCCTAACTAATATTTCCTACATTTTTAATTAGTCGGCCATATTGATACCAACCACGTCAAGCGTTTGTTTGGTTACAATTCCCGGCGACATGCTCCATCTGGACCCTGCTAACATCTTTGGCTCGCTCGTTCAGTAGACGTCCTGATATCCATGACACGGCAACATAAAACGTCGCACAAAAATGTTTGTAAACTTTATGCGCATACCTGATCATCAAGTCTGTTAATAAGTATGTACGTAAAAGTGTATTAGTAGTACGGAAAGTGATTGATCGAAGTTGACAGTTTGCTAGGCATCAATGTAATGTATTTATTTGTTACGCCTATCTTTCGGTACTGCCGAGCCCGAATTTGTCTGGGCCAGTGCTAATTCTGGTACGCTACGACTGAATGAGCGTGATTATTTTGTAAATAGCTAAACCGTGTCACATAACCGTAAAAAAAAAAAAAAAAAAAAAAGAACGCAGGACGCTGCGTTGTTTTGAAGGATACGCTGGCAGAAAAGATTCTGGAAAATTTCCACCATCTCTGAGAAAAATTATATATCATACTACGATTCATCGCGGCATTATTACAATGCAAAACTAACTAAAGCTTTATTTCGTGAATAAAAAAGTATTTGGTAGTACTACTCCTCATAGACACGTTCGGATTATGCGGATATTAAGGTGGCCGTCTGTGTGAATGCATTTTGCGCGTTCGAGGCCTGGAAGTGCGGAAGTGGTAAGGACGAGACAACATGGGCATAACGCCTCACCCTAGCCTCTAGGTACTATAGTCACAGAACTGGCGTGCCGTCTTCTCGTTGACGATGCGCCTGTATGAGACTTTCAGTGGGGACAATATTATTTTAATATGTATTATTGAAGACAAAGTTGTATTGTACCCGCCTATGCCTTCTAAAATATCTTGCATCAAGATCTACATGCCTAAAAAATACCGCGAAAACTCCCATTTTCGCCATTATCGGCCTATGGGAAAATATATGCGTTAACGAGTAGTGGTAAACTTGATATGCGTATATACACGTATAACGTTCTTTTAATGCTTTCCTCAGCAGATATCACTCCTGTTCAAGGACGTGTTTCCGAATAATTTGCTAACGACCGAAGCCCTGTGGCCTGGGCAGACGGCCATCTGAAGATTAGCAATGTTCGGAATACGGGGAGTGTTGTAGGTCTGCCCGGTCTTCTCCCCCCTCCTAAAAAAATAAGAGCTAGAACTTTTATAGTAACCACAAAATAATTTTGTGGTGGCCACAATATTTTAGTGGTGTCAACAAAATGCTTTTGTGGTAAACACACATTTTGCAGGGTAAATAACAAATATTTTGTAGCTGCCACAAAATATTTTTTTCCGTATAACAATAAGCTTTTCGACACCTGTAAGTATTTATATATCAATTTACACTGGAAAGTAATTCACTGACAGAAAGGTTCAAATTTAATTACTTATTACGACAATTTCCAAATTTAACACCGAAGACTGATTCCTGAATCATCCTTGCTTCTCAGGTATATACACGATGCCAATATGCAAAAAAAAAAAAAAAGGGGGGGGGGGCATTCCTAGACAAGTTTTTATCAACTGCTTTTTAGGAAAATTATATTCCATGCGACGTATTTTTGGGGCACAGTCTCTGGCGTCGAAATTTCGTCACTTGATTTCGATAAACGAATGTTTCATTTTATTATAAAAAAAAATATTTTCTCGTGATGTTGCCGAATATGTTTATCTTCAATTACTCTTATGCTCCATGACGACTTCAGAAAAACATGGAAGTTTCAACCGACGTTTTTAGCATTAAGAGGGCATGGTACATAATTCAGCGCTAAACGGATAGTTCAGAACAGTAGGATTCTCTAAGACATTTCAAAAAATCAGAAAACAGCGATCCTAGACTCTATTTTCTGAGAAAAACATTTTTTTTCTCGAATAACGTATTTGGAAGGACAATATTTGACGCCGAAGGTTCGTACATTTAATTGCGGCGCAAGAGATAACGCTTGTATCATTCTGAGTAAATGTTTGCTCATAAAGTTGACAAATGCCATATCATTATGAAGGGTTACTGTTTCACAGTTTTTCGTTTTGACTTTCAAAAACATGTAGATTTCATTTCGAGTGTTCAGCGTTTATATATCTACCACACACTCTTAATTTATATACCACGCCATCTATAAATGATAAAACAGGACGCTTGCCTCGCATTAGTAATCCTGGAATGTCTTTCAAGCTGGACGATAAATTGCTGCGGTGATAGCAAGGGTGAGACGCCAAGATGGCGACACTGCTGTACAGAAATAAATAGCCGCGCTACAAAAAAAATCTGGGATACAGAGTAATAAGCGGTGCTCGCTTAACATTCATACAGAGATCTCAGTGTGGTCTACGTTACTTTGTGATACCAGTAGGCTATGTACCTTGGGGTGAATGGGAAAACAGTACAATTTAACACACGTAGCGGAATTCGTGTTTGTAGATAGAGTAATATCTGTATTGTATCAAACGTTTGATACCAAATTATAAGTTTCACGTGCAGTTCTATTATAAGTTAACTGAAAACCAACATAACTATACGATATTAACAAAAAAATTTAACGAATTCATATTTTGTTCGAAAGTGAACGGGAATTGGTTAAACATACGACAATATGCTACAGCCACACATTATACATATGCCATAAATTTTGATAAAACTATATACTAACTGCTACATTCTAAATATCAATATTTCGATCAAATGCTGCACACCTGCTGATCAACATCATGGTATCAGTTCACAGTAAAGCAAAGAATGCCAAAATTACAATTCTATCCGAACTCGTACAGTAATTTTATTCTACGTGTAGACGTAGGCCGAGCGAGGTGGCACAACGGTAACACGTCCGGCTCGCATACGAGAGGGCCCTGGGTTTGAATCCCGGCTCCGGCAATCCTGATTTTGGATTTCCAAGATGTCTCTATACCACTCCAGGCGGATGCTCGGAGTTTTCTTTAATGTAGGCCATGGCAGAGTCTTCTCCCGATTTCTGCCGTGTAAGAGTTGGACAGGGTTTGGTACAGTTATAAGATAACAAATTTTTTCGGTGCAGAGCTCGCTTAGGTAAATTTGTTTACTATTGTAAGCGGGGGTGACGTTGGACACGTGAGGTAATTTTGGAATATCGCAAAACAATATTTTTTTTGTATATTATATGGTAGCCCTTAATAAAAATTACTTGCGATAAATTCCGAAATTTATTCTCCACGTTGTTATGTTGGCAGCACAAATCTGATATTAATATACTGTATATGCTGTTCAGGATACACTGAGCACTGCTTATAATTTTCTGTGAGTCATTATGACTCTATCTTTATTATTTTAAATATGAAAATTTCCATGTAACTAAAAACTAGCGTAAACATTTCACAACTCTTTAAACCTTACTTGTATAATCCCAATAAATATATTTTTTTATTATAAGTGTTGGGAAGTGTTCAGTTTAATGTGAACCGCCTATATCAGTGCTTTTATATGTTGGCTTGACGTAATAACAAAATCAATATTCTCATATATTTGCACGAGCTGTCCGGTATTGCTTTATAGTGTAATTTGTATGATTGTAGACAAGAAAGTGGTCATTTTATCGCGAACCACGTATAACATTGACGTGAGGAGTCACAGTGTGGGTGGATGGGAGGGGGGAGGTGACGCCGTGTGTCGTGATAGACAAGGCGTCAGGGCGCGGGAGCATTGATGACTTCCCCTAGCCACGAGGGCTGCTAATCCCGTCCACAGCTCGCGCGACCTCCGTCCCAAAGCCGATTATCGTCAGTATCCACGCGTCCAATAACCGTGGTCTATCTCACCCACTATCACCCTCCCCCTTCTCATTGATTCAGCTTGCTGGTTGCAATTGCGGGGATGGGCTACGAGTGACAAGATGAAAGAACTCTGTTTTCGCCATCACGTCATCAATGTATCATTGCACACCGAATGCGTAGTACATACACTAAGTAACGCTGAAAACATTTTATATTTGAAAGTCTTCTGAAGACAGCACATAAAAAAGGGAATCATAAATTAAACATTTTGTGAAAAAACTTTGAAAGCTGGAGCAAAAAAAAAAGTGGAAGTCTTAAATTTACTTATTTTCAACTTTGTTAACAAATTTTGTTCTAGTCATTCACGTCTTTGGCACAATATATTGTGCCCAATGGCCTAGCAGGCAACAGGGGGATATCGGGATACATCACCCCTCCTCCCATACCCCCACCCCTACCGCTCCGACATTCTGAAGAAACAGTTACATTTTCCACTACAGTATTGACGTTTTTAAATATAACTACAACAATGCCAAGCAAAGAAATTTAATTACTTTTCTGTATCTGTATGTTGCGATATGTACACAGTACACTGCAACAAATATACATACTACATAAACGGTTTGCATATCAGAATGATCGCCATGCTTACGCCATAAAATTGACAATAGATTTATAACACCACTAAACAAAACTAAACTTTATTCACAATCACTCAGTACTTCTGCATCGAAGTCCTGGAATAGCTTGAAATTGGAAAACCAGAATATAAAAAGTTTTAGAACCTTTAAGAGGGCGTGGTACATAATTCAACGTTAAAAGCATTAATCTGTAACTGTAGGTTTCTTGAAGCCAGTTTGCGAAAATTAAACAATAGCAATCCTAGACAATAGTTTTAGCCAACGTTTTAAACGAAATGGTTTCCAGTGTTAAGAACTTCTAAGGCACAATCTCTGACGCCGGAACCTCGTGCATTTAACTGCGGCGCAAGATATCACGCGTAACGAATTAGTAATTTTGGATAAATATTTACTCATAAAGTTGGCAAATACCATTGTCTTGGATTCTCATTGAGTATTTTATCCATATTGGCTTCGAAAAAAACGTAGGAATCAATTGATGTTTTCAGCGTTTATTTATCTACCGGAATGAACACTTTCTTACCTCGGTGAGCTAGGTCCGTATGGTTATAAATTCCAGAGTTCAAATTAACGCTTGTGTACTTACGTCTGTTTGTGTGGGAGAGCAATATATAGAGAGATTGTGTGTGCTGAATTTAATAAATATTTGTGTCATTAAATGTGTTCCCTTCCTTCCACCTCCTTTTCCCTTACCCCTGAACTATTTTACTAATAGAAATTCTGTTTTCACCTCTACTATCGTAAACATATTGTATGTAGACGAAACTTGTGTTGATTTTACTTATTAGTTTTAAGTGTTATATGTATTTTAATAAGTTGTCGTGTATGGTAACGTATATAAAAGAGTGAACTGATATAATTAGTCCAGTGTACGAGAGGCAAAAGTGGGCCCGGTAGCCGCAAAATGAATACATGAAATATGTATGTATCTTGGTGTTTTTCTTTCACATCCCATAATCTCCGAATGTTCCAGAACAGTATCGTATAGGCCATTCAGGCTAAAGTGAACACTAAAAAAAGAACTGCTAAATTTATATTCTCTGTCTGTTCGCATCTTTCCGCTACATGTAAACATAAACATTGCCACGTGCTTTTGTTTACATAGTATGTAAAGAGTTGTGTCTACATTGCACTGCTCCAAAAATGTTACTTAACAATATCTACTCAACGTATACACAAGTGAACAATAGCGATTATTACACTGTTCGAAAAATTTTCCGTGAAATTACGGAAATGCGCTGACAAAAAATTACCCAGAAATCTTCGTAAAGTAACGGACACTCAGTTTTTTCTTGATAACGGAACCCTCCGTAAAATTACGGACAATCCGTTTTCCGCAAAAAAAAATTTAATTTCTTTAATCTACTAGCACTCCATTTTCTAGAAACACTACATTTCTTTTCAACTATGTGTTATCGAGAGACTGACGCACTATTTAGTAACCTGAAAAAATTTCGAAGTTGCTGGTATTCGAACCCACGACCTTACAATTGCCAGGCAGAAGCTCTAACCATTGAACCACAGTGACCATTTATGAGTAAGTGAGGTCCATGCAGTGGTAAGATATAAACTTTATAAGCGACAACCTTTTTGTATTTGACATCCAGGATTCATAGTGATTATTAATACCATTTTTTTAAAGAAACAGTAAAATAAGCTTTAAAATTGTAGAAACATACTTCCATGAATTTATGGAAAGTTACAGTCAAACATCCGTAAACTGGCAATACAAACAAATTCCCGTAAACAAAATATTACGGAAGCCACTTTCGTAAAATTACAGTACTTTTCTGTAAATATTTCCGTGAATTTACGGAAATTTTTAAAAGTGTTTAGTGGTACGTTGTTAAAGAAAACAAGCGAAGTATCTTCTATTTAGGAAAGGTTTCTGCACGTCAGCTATTATACATGAACGGATCATTATATTCATTTGTATACCAGCACACTGCAGTGAAGCCCAATCGGCGAGTCGTGGGTTTCAATTAAATAATTCGTTTTCTTTTTACTCTATTCAGTTAAGTGCCTCGATTCACTGTTTCAACACACGTACTAGAATATCCATTGATGTACGGGTACAGTGCAGTGCATAAGTGTAAGCGAGTTGTGAATGACGGCAAACTCACCAGCTCGGCGTGAAGGGTTGTCGTTGTTGTCCACTAATTTTTTAAACTTTTTTTCAACATCGCAACCTGGCAACGGCTAGTGATTTTTTCGAAGGTTAAATCTTTAATGTTCACTTTATCCCGAGGGCACTATATCAAAGCAGCGCCGAGCGGTAATAAGCCAGAAGCGATGAGCGCGTGCCCGTCGTCTGATGATAAAAACGTAGGAGAGCGGCGTGATGGAGAGGGATAAAAGGGGGAAGAGGGACAGCCTCCCAGTAGACGGTCCAAGAATTCCGCGCCGAATGACAGCGCCTCAACCGCCACATTCCACCGACGCCAGCGGCTTTTTAAAGAACGGCCCTCGTTTACTGACCCTCCCACACCCCTCTACGCCGCTCGACCACTTCCGCGGGCCTCCTCAGCTCGTCTTTCACGACGCGTCAGCAATCTGGCTGCCGCCACCGCGGTCATTTGCATCTCCTCGTCGGACTGCAAGGAGCTCTGCGCGACGGTGCTGCCAACCTACTACTTTCAGGGGCACAATAACTCAAATTCCCACGAGGGTAGGGGCTAACAACAATTGCTGTTCTAATTTTCATCTTCAAGGAGGTACAATAGTAGCCATCATTGTTAATAAAGTTTTGCTTTCATAAAATTACTTTAAGGGCGCGGTCTACCGCAATTTTCGTCACCATTTTTTTTATTTTTTATTTGTACCAGACATTTTTTTTATTTTAGACACAAAATGTGACTAAATTTGGCTCTTGTGAAATTTTTTTATCTCTCATAGTTTTCACGTAATGGCTTGTTAAAGTCATATTTTTGCATGTTTCCGTTTTAACGACTACACTAAAACCAACTGATATACCAAACTAAAAAAAAATCACAGTGGATAACGACATTGCAGGCTACAATGACATGCTCATAAAATTTTAGAATAAAAATTATTTGAATTTAAAAAAATTGCTGAAACTGAAAAGAAAAATTTTAAAAGTTCAATATATTTTTTTAAAAAATACAAATAATGTTTATTCTTTAATTTTATGAACATGCCATTGTAGCCTGCAATGTCTTTATCCACTGTGATTTTTTTCGATTTGGTACATCAGTTGGTTTTAGTGTAGTCGTTAAAACGGAAACATGCAAACTATGACTTTAACAAGCCATTACGCGAAAACTATGAGAGATAAAAAAAATTCATAAGAGTCAAATTTAGTCACATTTTGTGTCTAAAACAAGATAAAAAATATCTGGTACAAATAAAAAATAAAATAATGATGATGAAAATTGCGGTAGACCGCGCCCTTAAATTATAGATAATAATACTAAAATGAAGAACGTGTAAAATTATTGTACGCAGACAAACAGATTGTTTAAGGTTTGCCCCTGCTTCAAGGTTTCAGAGAGGGTCAATAGCCTTGCCTGCCTCTGTTACTGCGCTCCTGATCTACTAACTTTGAATATTTGAATGTCAACCATATAAGGAACACAAATGTGTGTCCAGCATGGTCTCGACAGTTTGGTGATATTCATTTTTCTCTTGCGTAAAGATGCGATTGTGTTGTATGAAACTTGTGGTGTTCCTTCCAGCAAATACATCATTTGTTCTTGTCGCGACACCAAGATTTCGGTTCAAAACCTCACAGTTAAGTATACATCCAAGATTTACATTTATCTAAATAAAAAAATAACTAAAATAAAATAAACTGTGTTTAGGAAAACAGCAGCTTGGCAAACTTTGTTTGTTTACATTTGTTATTACGAAATATGGACGCTATTATACTAAGTGAAAATCGTAGTATGTCCTCCATAGTTCATTTATATAGGCTGCTCATGTTGCAAAAGTATCATCTTGGCTCTCAATACAATTTCAAATCTCCCGCTCATTTTTCACTAAAGTAACGTGACATGTTATAATAATAATTTCGTATACAGCTGTATAGAGAACTCTCTCTAAGATGACAACATTCAACAGTTTATTTGCCAATGCGGCAATTTAATTATAATTATTAGTCAGGTTTCTGTATACAAAAACTGTAATATATATATATATATATATATATATATATATATATATATATATATATATATATATATATAAGTTACGAGACTTCCTAAAGAACCCTGACTAGACGAGATTTGCTAGCCAAAAATCTTAATTCCTCTGAATTTTGCGGTGATGAAATCCAATATTAAGGTATTTTTTACAAGTCACAAATTACTGTTTCCATTAAAAATAGTAACAAAAAAAAACAATAATAACCAAACCGACTGTCATGTGTTGAAGACTTTATTTTGTTCAACTCTTACATCATGGAGGAAGAAGGTTAATTACACTCCCGCCGTTCTGATTCAAGTCTTTCTACGAATTTTACTCGCATGCAAACTTTCAGTTTACAAGCTCAGAAATAGTATGCACTATATATACATTTAAAAAAAAAAGTTTACTGAATACGTCTATAAAAAATTGGTTCACAAAAAATAGAAAACTTGTGAATCTGCACGTGGTGTCTGGTAGACAGGTCTGTTTGATGTTACACTGTAAAAAAATTTCCTATAATGTTAAGGAAGTAATTAACGTAAATGCAGTATTGGGGCAGCTACAATACTTCAGCCTTGTAAATATGCAAACTTTTACACTTGTTACAATACAAGTCTGGTAACGTCAGTATATATTTGACTGTTTTATAAAAAAAATATTAGCAGCTCTACCATGGATGTCTGGGAAAGTTCTACTATACATACTTTATTAGCGCTCCTATATGCACGTGTGGCAAAAAAAAACTATTTTTTAGAGTGTACATGTACTGACAACAAAACTGGTACCGGCATCTCTATACACAAGGCATTTGTGAGGATTTTAAAAGGTTGACGCCCACTTTCAGAACGTCCGCAACAGAACATTTGTTTCGTGCGATATCGTAATCAACGAGGGAGTGAACGAAAATAAATTAGTTATTTAATTACGTATACAGTATATTACTGATATGACCTATTGGAAGTTGTCTAGAGTGAAACAATCTTAAGTAAATATTTTTTTCATCTTTCGTGGCACAATGATTTTATAGTTATTTTTAAAATATCCACGGGAAAACTATTTCTAAATTTGTGCCATAAACTTCAATACATTACTAGTTACCGGCCCCTTAATTATCATATTCAAGAACCACATTAACTCTAGTTCTTTCGTGATTACAGTTGCCATAAAAAATTTGTTCTAGAAAGCTTTATTTAAAAAATAATTTCAAATACTTAAAATACACATGATGCAACTTAAAATGTGTTAAAAAAATTAAATGTGAACTTATCACAACTTTAAAAACAATACACACAGTATGCTCCAATATCCTCACGAGAGCCAAGATGTTTTTTGTAAAAATCAATATTTGTTCGTAAACATACATGTCCGTAAATAACTGTTATAGGAACATAGTTTCTTCCAGGAAACCTAAAAACTACTATCTGTAAATGCCATTTTTACTTAGTCCCATTGTATGCCAGTAAAAAGAAAGAAAATATTCAAATGTGTAAAAATTGCATTTTAGAGAATTCGTGCTGAGTTTCCTGCAGACAAAATGAGCTAAATACATTCTGGCCTCTGCAGTTCAATATTTTTGTTTTTGATACATGCAACAATAACATATTGTTGCAGATCTACTTTGTGTGCTACTAGACTATAAGGCGAGCTATAAGGCCGACTCTTGCTAGCTCAACACTTGTCTCATCGTCTCTACGCACAAGGCACTCAACTGACGTATTATCTTTACCTTGAAAGTAAAAAAAAAAAAAAAATACGCTACTGCCGTGAAAATACTTTGTCATAAGTGCAGTGCACCAGCTGCAATAATGCTCTCAGATCTCAGCCGGCTAACCGACTTGAGCCTCACAGTGAGCAGTGAACAAACTCCCCGCTCCAGATCTCCGATAAGAAATACGATTCCATTCTCCATTCTTTAGCAAGGCGTCATATTTCAATATACGTCTTACGAAACCCGGGCGACACAGACACCAAACAAACGCATTCCTGCCAACACCTCGTAACTGTAGATGCAACACTAGCCAACTTTCCCTTCCAGGAAATTACAATACAGAAGCCGCCACATGCTTGCGCTATAGGTGAGCGCAGTAATTACGTCAGATAGTTCAGTGCACTTGTGCAAGAAAGATGGTAATAACCTGTAGTTCATACGATTCTACTGCATGTTACGTATTTTGTTATTAAAATTGTGATAAGAGCACATTTAATACATCAACATATTTTTAAGTTACGTAATGCGTATTCAGGAATACATTTTTTCTGGCAACTACAAAAAGGAAATTATAAAATGTAAGGGGATTCATTCTTATGGTGATTAAGAAAATTGATGAAATTGGTGTATGGAATCAAAATTTAAAGAATTTTCTCGTTGATATTGCAAAAAAAAAAAAAAAACCTGTAAAACAGTGTTGTCAGAAAAATGCAAACTTTCGATACAAAACATCGTTTCACTATAGGCAACTAATGATAAAGTGAAATCAGTAACATAAGCACCCCACATCATACACAGAAAGTAAAGCTTTTATTTTAATTCTCTACCTCATTGATTATATTATTCTGAATAAATCAACTTTTCTGACGCGGGTGTTGATAAAGTGTCCGTGTACTTTTACAATCCTCTCAAATTCCTCACGAATGCAGTCGAAACTGCCAATTTTGTTGACACCAGGTAACCCAAGTAGCCACACTACCAGGTAATTTTTCGAAGCAGCACATCACAGGCAACAAGGGGAAATAATTTACAGAAGGCCACGGGCCACTGTTTTAGCAAGTGTTACTTGTTTTAAATCCTGACCCCGAAACAGAGATCGTAAAACCGCTACAAGATTTGTTGCAAATTATTCTCACTATAGGCTCCTATAGCCTAATTTTTTGAAGCAAAAATGTGTACAACTTTGGTTATCCAACGACTTAGACGACGAGATATTTAAGTAGATACTTAGTCAAATTTTATTTTTTAACTAATTAGGTTACATGGTATAAACAATTTTCAACAAATAAGCGTCGCTGTTTTATTACATATGTTCCCTTACAAAATAAAAATATAAACAACAATAACACTCGCAAAAGAAAACAGCTTTAAAAGAAACCGTTGCCTTAAGAATACATTTAAATATATATATATATATATATATATATATATATATATATATA
Organism: Medauroidea extradentata; assembly: GCA_003012365.1. Classification (NCBI taxonomy): domain Eukaryota; kingdom Metazoa; phylum Arthropoda; class Insecta; order Phasmatodea; family Phasmatidae; genus Medauroidea; species Medauroidea extradentata. The sequence continues at coordinate 62,874 of PNEQ01029412.1, read as the reverse complement.
TATATGGGAATAAAGGTGTGCAATTTGCGGTTAAAACGTGAAGTCTATTTACCTTGCCATATAGTACAAGCAACGCATTTACTTCTATTGCGTATCAGTAAAAAAAATTAAGAATATAAAATCAATTGTTTGACTAATTGTGGCCTTAACATAGGATGTTGGGTAATTATATGTAGAAACGAAAGGGATGTGTCGAGGACGATGAAACAAGCAAATAATGCTAGTAAACGTAGTTCCGGAAACAAATGGTTTTCCCAATATGACACATAACATGTTACAACAGGAACGCTGTAATACCAGGTTCCCGAGGATCAAAACGTCAAAGTGCTGCATATGTAGACGAAGACATTGCAACAAGTGTTCGAAATGGGCGCCGTTCATGTAACGGCAGCTTTCAGCACGTCTTCGCATCGATACCCGTGCCCCGTACACGTTCAAAAACTCCAGGTGTGTTCCAAATGCAGTGAATGCGTTCCTGTAGTTCGTGGACACTATCAACAGCGCTGGCCTACATCAAAGCTTTTAAATATCCTCACACAAAAAAACCAGTGTTGCAACATTACCGTAATGCACGTGTCCATACATCGTAACGGGAAAACCGCCATTTTCCAGACCTACGTTTAGAATTATTTGCTTGTTTCATTGTACTCGACACACCCCTTTTGTTTGTACCTATGATTACCAAACATTCTGTATATATTAAAAGTTTAACTGTAATGATTGTACTGTACCGCTAGATAAATAGAATTCACGCTTTATTCACAAATTTCACATTTTCTTCTCAGAGTTAATAATAATACAATATGGCAACTGACGTACCAGCTGTTTGTACTCAGTATAAATATTGTACTTTCCTCCTCCGTTCCAACCTGCTCTTTTGATCAGTGTGGAAACGGACGTAGATGATAAAAGCGACTATTTTTTTTATATATTCACCGTGTTTAAAGTTTTAAATTTTCTCTGTTCAAATAGTTTACGAAATGTAACATGCTAATTTGTTTTTGATTTTCTCACATGTTTTCAAGCTAAGGTATAGGCGGTTCAATTTAAAGTGAGCACCTCCCAACACTTATAAAAATAGAGAAAATGCATTTATTGGAGCTATAGAAATAAAGTTTTGAGTCAGGAATTGTTTACACTAGTTTTTTTTAGTTACATGAATGTTTTCTTCTTTAAGCAGTAAATATGGACGTATAATGGCTCAAAAGAAATTGTAAGCAAGCTCAGTTTATCCTGAATAGTCTATAGGCCCTACTAATGTCTGTGATGTAAAAGGTTTAGGCGATACTGTAAACTGCAGCTGCGTCTTGTGTTTGTTGGTACAAGGCTACATACAGTCATACCCACTGTTTGTGAACACTTCAACTTTGTTCTAGACAAGTAGTTAAAATACATCAGAACATTTAGAAATGAATGTTGTGTTAATGGAAAATAGTAAACAAGACAGTAGAGGAGGCGTTGAAGTTTCAAGCGCCTAAACGAGTAGGCATTGGATATCCGGCCCTGGTCAATTCTTATTAACGCTATAGACTAACTAAGTTCGCCTCAAAGTCTTTTGATTACCACGTTTCTGTTAAGGGGCCTCCCTATCTGCGTTTCAAACGCGTTGCAGCGAGTTACAACTACATGTTTTTTTTTTCTAAACAGTTTAACGCACATAATAGTTGTATATCTACGAAAAGAACACATACTTCAAACTTTGTCGCTGTAGTTTTAAAAATTTGGCGAGTTTATTACACACATTATGTTCAGGGCCATCAAAAGGACAATCGATTTTAAACTAACTTCCCGATGAGTCAGAGACCTGACTGAAACTTCTAAACATAACTCAGAACTGGATGACAATTCAATACTTGTCTGCTACTTTCTTGTCTGTTTCTTCCAAATCGACTGCAAAATTTCATACATACAAGACTAAAAAGAAGAAAATATTTACTCGAATTAAAAAAAAAATCTTGTATACGACCATTTTTAAAACAGACTTAAAAAGTATATTATAACTCTCCTATGGAAATACTTGCTAAGAATTTTAACAAGAAAACGTTGAGCGCATGCAATAGATAACTGATGCATAAATATTCCACTTTAGTGTTTTGTCACTTAACAATTTTATTACGCTGCAAATTATACAAAACTATTGTGTAGGTTTCCTTAACGACTGCTGCCCTTTACAATAGTTTCTATTATCTACTGCATGCGCTTTTTTTTTAATGTTACAAGTATTTTTTTAGGTAAAATTATTTTATATTTTTCAATCCGTTAATTTTTTTATTATTTTTATTTAAATTTAATTTCAAAATTCAAAATGAGCCGTGTAATAGACACAGCGTATTGAAATTTCAGCAAAGCATCAGGATCACATACAGGATGTCCAGAAACAGACGTGTAATAAGACACCACGCGAATCCAGGGATAAATTAGAGACGAAAACGTCAGCGGTAAAATGTTGTACAAAGACATTTTAAGTGCACAACGTGACAACATAGCACTGTAGTTAATCCTTTCTTACACTACACAGGTATCTTACTATACGTCGTTCGGGATAACGTGAGCACTAAAAATTTAACCTTTGAAAAATATCACTAGTAGTTACTGGATTTAATTCAACATTACCGATAGTCCTCTTACTGCTTGTATGGTTGGCAGCGATTTGCCGAAAATAGTTCCGTGTATTTACTTACTTAAATACAACAATACTAAAATAAAATCAACTGAACTAGACATAGTTGAATTTTGCACAGTTAATAATCTTTTCTTTATCAAACTACAAAAGTTGCTACCGACTGCACAATTTAAGTTACATGCGCAAATATCAAGTGACGTGTCCAGAGAGGTTAGACATTTCCCGTAGTTAGCCGTTAAGCGCGGAAATATTCGAATTGGATGAAAATACTAATTTTACAGGGCTATTTCTAGCGCTCACTTTATACCGAACCGCCTATACCACTGTTCTGACAGTCATACTATGGACGCAGGTTCAAATCCCGAGCAGTCCAAACATGACTCTACGTTTACTCGACGTGACATAAATAATACTTGGACGTGGAGCGTAATAGAGGACTTTCTCCTTGCTGTGTTGCCACATTGAGCGCGAAAAATGTTGCCTTACAACATTCTGCCAAGAACATTTTCGTCTCCAATTTAACTCAGGATTCGCGTGTGGTGTTCCTATTATACGGCTGTTTCAGAATATCCTGTAGGCTACATTTCGAACACCAAAAGAAGTGCAGTACACAGTGCCACATATTTTGCAGGTCATGCTCAAAGAGCACAGTAAATGCTCCATTCTAAACTTGAATGAGTGAGAAACGAACCATTTCGGTAAAAATTCCAGTAGTTTCGTTCAAAAATGAGAAACTTAAGTTTGTGAAACCGTGCCGATTGTTCCAGTGACTAAATGCTAGTAATAGTCAATGAATTAATTCTACAGGCTGAACAGCTAGAAACTGATTGTTAACTGGAATTTAACTGACAAAGATTTCGCTGAATGCAACCACTGATTCCACATTTAGAGTTTATGCGGCGAGTAACACGACTAATATTAATGGGCGAAAAGACGCCAGCGACTATATTCCTTGTGCAGAATTATAAGGAGGTTATGCATTAGTTAATTACGCGTAATTCTAAGTTGCAATTTTTATTATTTTCTCATGTAAAGTCCTTTTATGTTATTGTGGGTTTTCAGTGACCAAAAAATATTATCTTTCAATGGCGCATGTCAAGAATAACGGTTTATTGTGTAAGCTCAACTATAGTAAAAGTTATTTTTACTTTGCATTAGAAGGGCACCCCCCCCCTCAAATCCATCCATGTATATAACTAAAAATTCTTCCTAAACAGTATTGGAAGTTTTTGACCTATATACAGTACGGGGTACTTACCATGCTTTAGCTTGTAAACAGAGAAAAAGTTGAACACTGTTACGTACATGTTTGGCAGCACCAGTATATAGCAAACTGTTTCATAAAATTGCATTGGAATGCTACCATAGATGTGCGTAAATTATCCACACTTCTATATATCTGTATGATAAACAATATTTTACATGCACAGCAGACAGGGTCGGAATAGGGAATTTTTGCATGTGCATGTTTCTGATATGTACCTGCCCTAGACACGTTGTTATTGGTAACGTAATACGTACTATCCACTCTACGCCGACCCTCACTATGACATTATAGTTTATCCGTATGACGGTCGGTTGGCCAGCAGGACGCAACGCGACTCGCCATCTGCACATGACGTCACGGGTCACAATAAGCAGTCAAACGCTATTCTGGGACGCCATCAGCTCAATTGTGGTTCGGCCTCGACAGTTGACCTGAAAATTCCTAGGTTCAACTACGGTCGTGTCCCACATGGCAATTCACTTACCTCAATGATCACGTGACCCGATTTATAGTACTACATTTAGGCTATGTATTGAGTAATTTAATATTCAGACTTCAATATGTAATTAACTTTTTAAACAAGAAATAATACGGAGCATTCTAAGTTTCTAAGTAAAGTATCTTACTAAACTGCTTTAAAAAGTACTAAACATGAAGTTGTAAACACTGTTAAATTTTTTTTAAACATAAAGTTTTGGACGGAACTAGTATTGCAAGAAGTGAAGTTCATTACTGAATCATAGTTTTTCAACAAGTATTGTATGAATGATTTTTCACTTGCGTTATATAGAATAAAATATTTACTTTAACACTGTTTTAGCTGTTTTATTTGGTTTTACGTGGGCACTGCAAATCTAAAAAGTTTAGTACAGTTCCGTGGAGGGAACACATTTAGGAATCCCTAATTTTGGCGAAAATATTTTTGCAACACTTAGTCTCAATGCATTATGTGCACACCCGCAGTTCTGCTTTGCGGTCAATGATTGGCTGTTTTCAACTCTCTGTGTCTTGGAGTAATACCTGCTAATCACAGACGTGTGGTGCCTAACTAACCTTGTTCTGATTGGCACAGTCAAATAGGTTCCGCATCTACACTAAGATGCGCTGACAATTACCATGAAGCAAAACAGTGCATGTGTACATTTGACACTGAAACAAAGTGGTGCACAAATATGTTCGCGAAAATCAGTTGTCCCTACGAATTGTGTGTAGGCTATTTACCAATGCTAACAAAACATTTCATGATTACATGCATGGATAACTGATTTTGTAGATAGGCTGGAACGGACTGTTAGGGCATTTATGTAGAGCACTGCAACTAACTGTACACTGAAGAGAGCTGCTACCGAAACAAAAACGATTGTTGCAAAGGTACCTATAATCAAAATTGCACACTAAAAAGGAATGCTTCTCATTCTAAAATTACAAAAAAAAAAAAAAAAAATTGAATTTAATTTTTAAATGTGTTTAAAATAATGTGAGTCTTTGTTTTTGGCAACGCTAAAGGCGATACTTCAACAACAGTACTTAGCTGGAAGTCATTCCTCTAAGCTTATGCATAACAATAATTCCTATCAATACGTATGTTTACGAAAATGGTATTATTCATTGTATGTAGGCTTACATACGTTTCCGGCATAAATGGTTTTACTTAAATGGATGTTTACGTTAAAAGTTCTAAAATTATTTTATACAAAATTGAATGGCGTTACCCAGAAAGAGACCATTCTACATTTTATAAAGTGGTACCTAAATTATTGTTACTAAAACATGTGTTATTTTGTTAGTTAATATATTCTCATTTTCATATAGGCCTACCCTACCTCTGTGTGACTGTTTGCTTATCTACTGAAGTTTTAATGTGTAATAATTTAGAAGCTTGTGTCTGTCCGTTACGTTTGTGGATTGGATGCCTAATGCACAATGCCATTCAATTAACTATATATCCGTACGTTAGAGAATAGGATGTTAATGAGCTGAAAATTATTGGCAGTGTGTTGAGACAAAGGTCATTGAGCGGCCAAACGGACGAACAATAGAGACGGAATGAACTTCTTTTTCTTTACTAAACAAACCCTCTCTAACTTAAGGTAGCTGCCTGCCCAGGCCATCAAGCGGTGTGCAGAGCTTAGGCCGTTATAAGATTTTTAGAAAACTACTTAACGTTATGTGAGTGATGTCTGCTTAGGAATAACATTCAAAGAGCATTACACGCGTGTGTACCCATTTCAGACACTCCACGTGTATCTAAAGTTTATTTTTTGCGTTGCCAAAAATGGCGAAAATAGGTTCTTTAGTAATTCATTTTAGGTATGAAAACCTTGGAGCAGAATGTTTTAAAAGTTATAGGCGTGTACAGTACATCTTTATCTTTAATATTACGTCATAAAATGTTAGGGTCAGCACTGAATATCCCATAGAGGCGAGTTGTCGGCGACAAGACTGCACAACAGTCCAGTGACTTGAGCCTAGAGGCTCTCTGCGCGAGAGGTCTACGAATGTTAAAATTATTTTCAAATAAAAACGCGAGTATTTTTGAAATTAGATTATTATAGAGGCCTAAATATTATATATTAAACACTATAAAAATTAAGTTTTCCATTTTTGTAGAATTTTTTGGTTTCAAGCCCTTATTTTTTTCTATACACAGTTTTTAATTTTTTACTCGACAGTAAAGCATACTACTGCATAGTGTTAAATAAATAGGTGTCCATTAAAAAAATCTCATCGAATTTTAATGACTGGTTCAGGTTTTTTTTACGATTGAGTATTCAAATCGACTGCTCGACATCGTACCTTTCCATTCGCCTTAACGACTTGTTTGAAAGTGAAACTGAACTGTAGATCACTAGCCTTCTTCTTGGGTTGAGAACCCAGCATACAATTGTACGTGACGAAAAGCAAATGGTGTCAGTAATGCCGTCTTTACGAAAAGAAACTACAGTAACACGCAGTGTTGTGTTTTTTCCTATAAACTAAATAAGTGGTCAACCTATAATTTAATTTGTGGAAAATTTGGCGCAGAGTGAAGCGAAAAATCCTAATGACACTTTTCTGGACAGAGTTCTTAAAACACAGTTTTTGTCCATTTCGTGGTGCACCAAAACCCTGTTTCTAAAAGGCGATATTAAAAAAAAAACTCACAATCTGAATTGTGTGTTAGCTTGATAGATACACACAGGCCTACTTGAAACACGATCAGTTACGCGTAAGTAAACGCGTGACACGCCACAGGAGAGGAATTAGGACCACAATTATGTATGGACCTACGAGTTAGCTGGCCACATGACACAGATAGTGTTCGAGCTGGCCAAGGTCGGGAGAGTCCACTAGTGTGACCATAAATGACGAGCAGTGCCTACCAACCCACACAACACCTACACTTGCTCACGAGCAGTTATTCTAATGTGCTCACATAAACACTATACCAACATCTCCGTGTACATTTTTACCTTACCATTGGCCTTACTTTCATCCACAACCACTTTACAATGTTGTCACAGGCGACTCTAGATACCTTCCGAAACAATCAATTGCAACTGTCCCGACATTTCTGGGTTTGCCTTATACGAGCTTTGTCCACATACTACGGTTAGTTACATTTAAAATATTGTAATGCGCCTTCACAATTAAGCAGAACACAAAAAAAAAATTGCCGAGAAGTGGAAAAAAAAAAGCAAAACTTTAAGTAGATAACCAAATATCAAAGCAGAGTAACGTAAAAATTTGTCCGTTAAAATTACGATTTAGAATTATAACATTACTAGAGGTACGTCAATTTCGCGGATTCATCTGACAGTAACCTAGATTGCTCAGTCCTGTACACGCTCAGAATACAGTCGATTATTCATTGGCTTACAACGTTACAAGCGATAGCTCTATGAATCAATTCCTTATTTACTACTGGCTTGCAGTAGTCTAATGCGTTTCGTGACAGCCGCCAGCTAATCACACACGTGATTATGAAGTATATATTTTTGGCGTTCAACCTGACCTGGAATGTATTTGCGAAATTGACGTACCTCTAAACATTACCATTGACAAACAAAACAGTACATCACATCATTACAATCACACATTACACACGTTAACAAAGTCGCCTCACTTGACGGCAGAATTTATTTCACAGTTATAACTGTCGCCACAATTATCGTTCGAATCCAATATTATTCCACGTTTAGACTATTATTTTTAAAAATAAAACCAAATAAATCGATTAATGTAATCGACCCCAATATTATAGTGATTCCATGTTAAGTTAGGTCACGTAAACATGTATAATGTACCCGCTCAGACAGTTGTCCATCAGAAAATTAAGGAAGCATGTAAATTCACGCGTACATAATTAGTGGTATTGTATATTACACGAACGATTTCGACACAGAGCGTTAACCAAACAGCAATTTAACTTGGTCATCAAAAACACGAGCCCATACTCCGCAAAACAATAAGACATTTCCCCATACAAATTTGCATAGGACAAATATAGTAGTCTATTCCAGGAACGAGAACACTTATCTGACAGTTCTGTTGGCATAATAATCTTTGGTCTGCTGAACGTCATGTTTTCCTTGCCACGGTACTTTAGGCTGTCAAAATCGTTCCAACACAGTCTAATATACAATCGACTTTGAAAAGAAATATTAGCTTTATTACCTAAAACGACCTCGCTAGCTGTCAAAAAAGCGTATTCTCCTCCAAGGAACAGACTATGGCTGTTTCCGAATTAGCAGGATTCAGTCTTGGATCCTTCGAATCCTCGAATCCTTCACGGCAAATGCATTTGTGTTTAAACGTACCGTCCGAATTATTAACAGCAACAAACGCCATAAGCGTTCCTCTTGGATCCTTGATACATAAAATATATTAAAATAAAAAAAAATTGCCGCGTCCGTTGTGATTAGAACCACAATTTTATAGCGAAAAGATTTTTGCACAATTTTGTTTCAATTCCTGATGTGCATGCACATCTGCAGCTATGTTTCAAGGTCAGTGATTGGATATTTAAACTCTTACGTGTCTTGGGATTCTACGGGCAAATCACAGGCGAATGGTATCACAATAACCTTACTCTGATTGGTGCAATCAAATGAGAGACGTGTCGAAACACATGCATGCTGCCAATAACCACGAAGCAGCGCTGCCGACGTGCAGTAAGGCAATGATCCCCTCTTTATACTGTTTTTGAGATATTTATTTTTAAACTTAAATGATAGCAGATATAAAAATCTGATTGGCATTTTTGCTTAAAATGGTTTTTGCCTATATAGGTCATTTTCCAAGACAAATTATACGGTTTCGCGTAATAAATAAAAATAAAATCGTCAATTGCTTAACTTGGGGATGGTCTCGGAAAAAAATTAGCCAACATGGTGAAAACCATTTTGAACAAAACTGCCATGTAGATTATTGATATTGCTCTCGTTTAGGCTTAAAAAAATATTTTGAAAACCGTAAAAACAGGTGAGCATGGTCTTAAGACGCTGAATCAAAATGGTGCCAAAAAAATCTCGCGAACTCGTGGTTCAATTGAACTTTTCAAGGATGCAAGGCTGCGAAGGCTTCTTCAGGGCACTATTCGGAAACAGCCTATAGCAAACCTTACGTACTGGGAGCACGCGTCATCTTCAGCGACGGCGACCTCAGGCACACACAAGCACTCGCGCACACACGCACAACGCACGCGACCACCACGCGACCACAAGGGGAACTAAACTAGGATATGGACCGGCGGTTGACGCAGTCTCGGGTGTTTTGTTCCGCCGAGCCAGCGGAGAGCGTGGGCTCCCCACGCCGTCCGACCCACCAGCTGTGCGGCAGAACGACTAAGTTTTCACCGCGCGTAGCTCGCAACAAGTTTTCACCGGCGCGGCGCAGCAATGGGCTTCTGGAAATCAGGAGCGTAAACAAACTGCCTGGAAGGGACCGTTATGCACTCGTTGTGCAGGCGCATGTTTAGACTACTCAACTGTGGCATAGGAGAAGCGTCATTGTAAGCCAAGGAAACAATATAAAATAAGTAAAATATAACAATTACTCGAAACATTCACAGGTGATAGGGGTTTAGAGTGTGTCAGAGGGCTATGTGCCCATGACTCTCCGTCTCTATATCCTCGATACATAAATAATATACATATTAATATACATAAATAATATTTATATACATATAATATAAATACACGCATTATATGAGAGAGAGACACGCACGTGTAATATACCACCAAGAACAATTAAAACAAAATATTACAACAAATTATTTTAACTACAAACACGCTTATTTACATTTTGAGTCGGAAAAACGCAGGCTTACCAACGTACAAGTTGATGACGAAAACGAAAGTATATCTATACGAATAAATATACGATGTTCATTAATTCCAACATTGTACGAAACAAGTCATTCCAAGGGCACAGACTGCAAATTCTAATGATACTTCTTTAATGACACACAGCGAAACCTGCATCACTCTAGTAATCATTAACGATTCTTGCAATGGGATAGTGTTGCAAACTGAATCTATAGTTATGTAAGATAACAAAAAAGTGAAACTGGTGCCAAAGTGTCAAGATGCAAGTAAAGTTTTTTTCCCCTTTGCTGGTTCGCAGTTACTAAGTAGTGTATCGGGTACAGTGACCAGAAAACCGTGTATTTTCAGCTATCAGGAGTAAATGGTGTGTGTGTCATGTGGTGCCACGAGACGCGATCAACAATGCCAGTGCAGAGGAATTTTCATAAAACGTACCGAAAGATCCCGACTGATGTCACGAGCATATGATATCATACGAAAAGTTCAAGAGCATGGGATCTGTTTCCTTCTAACAGAAGATAGGTCGGTCATTAACCTCAGTAGCTAGGGTGGGAGCTGTCAGACAGTTTTTTACGTCAAGTCCGAAGAAATCGGTACGTAGAGCCTCGCGTGAATTGCAGATCCAAATTTCTCTCTTCACTATATCTTACTTACTTTACAGAAACATTTATTGTTTCGTGCATACAAAGCGCAAATCTTTCAGGCTTTGTTGTCCAGTGACACCACACGTCGATACGACTTCCTTCCATTGAGAAAAAAAAACATCTTGATCGCATATACGTGGAGGTTTTTATATTCTTTTCAATTTTCCGAAATTAAAAAAAAAAAAAACTTGGATAGTAGCCAAACATTTTGCATTACATTCTTTATAAACACTACTGACGTTAATAAGTGTACTTAAAGCCCTAATTACTATCCACTCAGTTTGTATATTTCAGTCACGTGTTAACCTAAATAGCGTGTATATATTTCATTGAATACAAAAGTTAACGCTTAAGAGGGTATTATGAAGTGTTTTCGGTTATTCTAAACAAGACGTTCTTCAAAAGGGCTCACTTCGCCGTTAACGACCTATACCAGCCTAAATGACGTGTGTATGCAACAATGAATGTGGACACATGATCATTTATCTCTCTTCAAGATGCTATTGAAGAACCCTCCCGGAAGTTGCATCAGCATCTGTCAGCCGACTCCTAATAACCACCATTTATTTTCCAGTACGACAATATTATCTGTGTAGGGATACGACGGTAGCTTACCAACACGCACTTGTGTGGCACCAGGCCTTCGTTCAAATGAACGAAACGCAGCTGTGAAAGACACTAAAACTGTATAACAAGCACTTTTATGACTTGAGTGCCAATCGACATCATTGTTTCGCTTACCCGAGCGCCGGAGGAGGTATCGCCCAGCCAGTCAAATGATCCCTGCTAGGTGCGATCAAGTGGGGAATATCATAATTTCATATTTGTGCACAATAGTTTTGTAGAAATTACTTGAAGGAACATTTTCCTCTTAACAAAAAAAAATAATAGTTCAGCCAGTTTTCCTATAGCCTAATAACATTTCAGAGTCAAAATGTGTGTGTTTTTACTTTATATCCACCGCGAAAACAAATGAACATAATGAAATTAATTAATCCACTTTTAAACTACATTACACTGGATACGACTTGAAGTGTGTGTGTGTGTGTCTCTCTCTCTCTCTCCCTATATTATATATATATAATATATACACACACACACACACATACACATATATACATACACACACACTGCAAAACGTTGCTGTTGTACTTATTTTCAGCAATTAATTTTTTTTAAATACGAACAAATTTTGTAGTGTTTATACATATACACACATTATATACAATGTATATATATTACTTTAAGCCGTAACACTTAGCACGCAGTTTCAGTGTGATTTCATTATTTTCATAGATTACTGCGGTGCATAAGAAGTAAAAACACACACATTTTGACTTTGAAATGCCAATTTGGGAAAACTAGCTAATGTTTTTGTGAGGAAAATTTTCTCCCGAGTAACGTCTACAAAAACTAACACTTTTTCATGCAAATATAACAAATTATTTGTTCCCCACTTGAACGCCCTTAATCGACTGTCAAGCGAGGTGACTCGCATGGAAACTCTTCCCAATAGACATCTGTAAATTTTCGAAAGTTGTCCTTAATATTTGACCTGATCGCTTTCAGTGCTTTTCTTCCAATAGTGTGGTACACAGTAGAGTCGGCAAAGCTGAAGTTAATCAGTCATGACTTAATGTTTTCGAAAAGTCTGAAAGTCAGAGTCAAGCTACCTCGTCACCAAGAAACAATACTAGTATAGGTCGATCGGGATAAAGTGAGCAGTAAAGATTTAACAATTGAAAAAAATCACTAACCGCTACTACATATAACTTAACGGCAACAATAGCTATAAGGATAATATACCTTTATATATATATATATATATATATATATATATATATATATATATATATGCCCTTTATGCCTTACTCGTCGTATGGTTGGTAGCGAATTGCGAAAACAGTTCCGTATATTAATATTTATAAATGCAACAATTCTGAAATAAAATCAACTGAATTCGACGACATAGTTGTGTTTTATATGATTAGCTTTTTTTCTTAAAACTTTATCGGTTCCTACCGACTACACTGTTTATCTTACAAGCGCAAACATCAAGTGACGTGTCCAGAGAGGTTCAACATTTTAAAAATTCAGCATGCGTGTTAGAAACAAAACTTTCGGGTCTCTCAAAATTACTATTTAAAAACTTTTTACTGCTTTAACTCCACTGTAGGTAACAACGTCTCCTATATAAAACATGAAATTTAAAAAAATTGCTGAAATTTTAATAAAAAATTAAAAAAATTAAAGAATGTTAAAAATACAGGAAATATTTTTTTTTTTGTTTTTATAAGCAAGACGTTGTAATTTACATCGTTATTCACTGTAAAATTTTTGTTTCAATTTGGTATGTCAGTTGGTTTTAGTGGTGGACATAAAACTGTAACATGCAAATTTGGGGTTTATGAGTCGTTACGCAAGAACTATAAGAGAGAAAAAATATATAAGAGCAAAATTTTATTTCAATTAATGTCTAAAATAATAAAACAAAAGTGGGCCTTCTGGTACAAATATAAAAATAAAAAATATGAGGAAAATTGCACACCAGTTTGGCTCGCTGTGAATATGGGTGATATGCTTCACCGTCGAGCGTGGTAGATACTATGGCTCTTATCTGTACCAACGCATCAAACGCGGAAATTTTAAAACAGTACACACTCCTCTTAAGGTGGGAGTCTCGCCCCGCGCGCTGAATTATTTTATTTTTCGATTTTTTTTTCCAAATTATGAGAAAATAGTGTGATATTTGAGATTATAGCGGAAATTATATTTACCTTGCGTTCCACTACAAGCATCGCAGTTATATTAAGGCCGTAATTAGTCAAACAAATTAATATAAAAAATTTTTTACATATTGCAGCTCAAATATTCGTTGAAAGTTCAACTGCGATACCTGTACAGTAGGACAAGAGAAATATAATTTACGTTGTAATCGCAAATGTCATACTTCCCTTCTCAGAAAACAAAAACTAAATGATTCAACACGTGGGGTGAGAGCCTACCTGCGCCGCCTACCTGCGAGTCACAGACTAAGAAGAGACGGAACTGTAGGGACGACCCTGGGGGGGGGGGGGGGAATATCGCCTTTTATGGGTGCAACGCAAAATTTGCACCTGCGTTGCATCTGTTTGCGCTGCATTGGAATTATATACTCAAGCAATACCATAGGAGACCCGTTTAACTTGCTCCGGGGGGTGCAATTCTCAGATGATAAGATTGACTTTGACGTGATTCATAACTACAGACTTCCTTCCGTTTAATAACGTCGGTATTCCCAGACTTCAAAAACACGGGTATTCGAATCCCTCCTATTGCCACCTCTGCCGACTGCGGAAGGTGGGTCAATCCTGCTGTTCAATGCTGGGAAAACCAGTCACATCCCGATTATACCATATTTGCATTGTTTTTATTGATGACTGTACTTACAAATTATTGACAAAATAGTTTTGTTCTTATCATAGACGTAAATGTGTTTTTACTTCATAATTTACTATTAGCACGCATCAAATGCCGCATCGCAACAACGAGCCAAGCTCTGAACTAGCGTGCAAGTTTCCCGCCGATCCATCTTTACCAGGGGCGGATTTAGGGGGGCGGTGGGCATTCCCCCCTTTTAAGGGCAAATTTATTTTCTTTTTTAATTTTTATTAGCACTATATAATTTTAACACATAATTTATTTTCACATTTTCTTACTTATACAATTAAATGTTTTGTGTGTAAACTCCTTTAAAAGCACCATTTGCATCTCTAAAATCAAAATTTCCCCGGGGGAGGACCCCCGAAACCCACGCTATAGGCTTGATGTATATGTATATACACTTTTTTAGGCATAGCCCTCTCCCCCTTCTCTCAATGCTGGATCCGCCACTGATCTTTACTGTGGGCCTTGAAAATAAGACTATATAATTTTATTGGTCCAAACTCTGTTGTAAAGTTCAGTGCAGATTTCGTCTGGGTTTTACATACATCCGGTTGGAACATTTTTAAATACGACGGTCTGATGAGGCCGTTTTTAGTTATGTTGGAGAGATCAGATAAAGTGTTTTTAATGAACATGGTGTCTTTAACAAGGACATTCCGTCCTTGCCCAAAGTATGTTTTCTTTTCGTACATTGGCACTATAGTCACACGTGGAATAGTTACGTAAAAAAGCGTATTAACGAACACACTAAAACGTACCTGAAGCGCTTGGCAGGCGGCCGCCACAAGTAGTTACAGTTAACTGAAACAATCACAAACAAATCACAACTAACAAATCATGTTAGTTGCATTACGTGTGTTTAACTGTGTGTTAGTTACTAACAAAAACAAACCTGGCAAGATTCCCTACATTAACGTAACTACGACTCCCACAAAAAAAAATTTTTCTTTAAGCGTATAGACAAACCAAATTATTAAAACTATACCCAATACCATTTCAAATTTAAAAATTATGTAATGAATAATTAACACTCAAGGTTACAGAAAGTTTTATTGATAGCGATTAAATAATTATTTGACGGTCACAGTTTTTTGTCGGCCAGGTTGTTAGCCTACAATTTAAAACAACCGAAGTTCGCTTCCTTTCCGACGAATGCTGCGTGAATGAATATCGTCGTGCCGCATTGATACCACCACAGGGGGTAGCATAGGGTCGGAATGATGGCGAGGGGAGTGACGCGAAGAGGAGGGAGAGGTAGTCAGCAAATTAGCTAGCCGCCATACTGCTTTAACCTCAAAAATACACATAAGACTGGTATTTTTAAGGTAAATGAATTGTAGTAGGCTATACACTTTCACTGCTGTTTTTGGTTGAAAACTATATTTTAGCCCTGTTTACACACCTCCTAATTATATTTCCTAATGTTTTTAATTAGTCGGCCATATTGTTCATATCCACATCATCAGGCATTTGTTTGGTTACAATTCCCGAAGACATGCTCCATCTGGACCCTTCTAACATCTTTGGGTACCACCAAACTGGCGCTGCTTTAACTTGGTAGTTAGCAGGGTACTTACTCATACTAAGGTTAATTCTACTACAGGTTAGAGAGATCAATGTTAAAAGTTTGTCAAAGGGACAATTTCTGCCGCTTGAGCGCTGGTATCGGTAATGTGTGCAAACTGACCAATCACAGAGCTTACCTGAATTTTAAGTTACGTAAAGTTGATAATTTAAAACGGAAATTTGGTTTATTTTCACTTTAAAATTAAGTTAAATGACTTCTGTAATTTCCAAGCTTATTTAAATTTTAGAACCGAAACTAGAGGCAGAAATTTTTCCTATCCCAAACTCTCCCATAGTAAAACATATTTTCTTTCTAACCAGTAGTAGAATTAACCTTACCTACACATACTCAATGGCAGTCGAACAACGCGGGAAATTCAAACTGCCGAAGTATTTCACATTCACGTATATACTGGCCGCGACCCGTTACTGATGGTGAGCGCTGATAATCACGAATAGTCTTGTCAGTGAACGTCAGCTTCGACATTACTAGTGATTTGAGAGATTCGGAATGACTGATAGCGATGAAAATGTAAACCAAAGAAAACTCGCATGCGAATAATTTTATTTCACAGAATTATCGATATTGTGCTTCTGAGAAGAATTTAAATTAAATTTTAATGTTGATTTTCAACGGCTAGTTTGGAAAACCTTCTATAGAACATATTTATGCATAGTACATTCTGCTATTCCACGACGTTCATTTGAATATTCATAAACTTCTTGTTTAAATCTCGCGCCGTTGTTTGTTTATTTCAGGCGCCCATTAGCTACACTGGAATCAGCAGTCGTCATAGCCTCACACGAGGAGTCAGCTAAAATAATTACTACGTGGTTAACGGAATTATAGCACATATCACTTAAATAAATGGCCAGTGAAATTAGCGAGTGTCGGAACGGGACCTCTGTACGTATGTACACTATACCCAGAACTAGGGACGGGAATTTTTGGTGAAAAGATTTTTGCTCCCCCCCCCCCCCCGTGCCCTTTGACGAAGGCAGCACAAATAGTGGCAAAACATTTCCCTGTGCCAAAATCGCCCATAAGAGAAAACATTTTCTTTCTAACATGTTGCAGAATTATCTGTAACCTGCGTCAACTGCTCTGTTAAGTCAGACCAGCGCCTGATTTATAATAAGCGATCGCGGAAAAAAAAACAGGTATTTCGCCGACGTAATTCTTGAAAGTTAACCAATTATTCTCTTGCAATGATTCTGCATGACAAATCAATTAAATATACCATTATTATTTATGCAAAGCAGTTTACCAAGACTATATCGTATGCTTTATCAAAGAACAAATTTTAATAATACAATTTGAATAAATATTATGGCTTAAAAACGGAAAATAAAATAAAATTGTCTAACACTCCCCCGTAAAACGGCAACACGCCCTTAGTCGTTGGAGTAGCTTCTTGTTATGAATTGTTTTTGTAGAAGGGGTTAGAGCTGTTACGAAGAGGGAGAATGTGGCAGTAGCGAGGCACCTGGGGAGATACGTGCTCGCGTCTGCACAAAGGGGCGACAGTCGCCAGACGTTCTCCGACTGGGAGAGAATAAAGGAAGGAAGTGGGTGTAACAATATCCGGTGTATCGACTGGGGCTAGGCCCCACGGGCGGGAAGGTAAAGCAGGGGGACGGGAGAAGGGAGCCACGGAATAGTCTGTCGCTCCGGAGACCTCCCGGAATGCATGCGCCTCGACGAGGGGGAGGTCCCACCGCGCCGTCTAGCGTTCCCGTCGGCTGGGTCTTTTGTGGCGACGACCTGGCGTCCCGACGACAGCCGGAGCCCCGCGGAGGGACTGCGGACGCTCCTCACGCCACATTGCACCCCGTCCGAGCGGTTAATAAGCGTTCCATGGTCTGCAGGAGGAGTCCACGACAATTATACGACGTCCCCCCATTGCAGCTTCTGAACCCTGGCTCTGTCAAGGGCTTTGTCCACCAAAACTTGCAGCCACGACATTTAACCAGATAGTGAATCAATGTTTTAGAAAATTACGTACCTATCTGATCACTATTTTGGGACGTGCTCTCTCTATCTCTTTTCTACATTTTTAGCGATATTAATATTTTACCCTACCTAAACGAGAGCAGATATCAAATATCTGTTTGGCAGTTTTGTTTAAAATTGTTTTCTCCATGTTGACTGATTTCTTCAAAGTAGTAGGCTACGGTTTTAGCTAATTATGAAACTAACGGAATTCTGGTTAGTTGACGTTTTAGTCGAAACCGTGTATCATCTTGTTAAAAAAAAAATTGCGACATGAACCAGTTTTAACAAAACTGCGAAACAGATATTTATATCTCCTCTCGTTTAAGCTGAAAAAAATTATTATCGCAAAAAACAGTGGCAACAAAACAACATGGCCTTCTTCAATGTTCGTATTTTGTCACATAACTTTTCTTTCGGGTATTTTTACGGACGTTTTACCCAACTGCAGAGTAGAATACGTATTAATAGAATTTTAGACATCATAAATCTTTGTTTGCCATTAATGTTGTTACAGATCTTATTTAAATTAGAAAATTTTCATTATTTTTTTAAAATTATGATTCGATCTATAACAACAATAACTGCAAACAAAGATTTAGGATGTCTAAAATTCTATCAATATGTACGTTATTCGGCAGTAACCTTAAAGTTTTAAAAAATTACCCAAGATAAAATTACGAAACAAAATTCAAAAATTCAATATGGCGACGATCCCTCTCTCTTATAGGTAACTTTTTGTAACGAAATGTAACATTTCTGGAAGATTACTGCTACGTGACAAACACCGTAATTTGTTACGTTTAAAAGTTTGATATTTAAAAATTACTTCAGAAAAAAACTAAGTTAATAAGTTTCTATTCCTTTGTATCACAGTGTTACATTTTAATAAAATTAAAGTAAACAAAAGAAAACAGAAACGCTATAAAACCCCTTTTACGTAAAAGTTAACTTTTTCTACGTAAATGATGTGAAACATCTGGAGGGGGAAAACATATTCAAACCACTGACATTTTTATGTTCAAATTTAACATATAAAATGTTAGGTATATCACAACGTAGCCTATATTTCACAAGAAAAATTGAGCGAATAATTGTTTAATCCGTTGTGTCACACTGTTTCTTAAATAATTACAAACGCTGAACACTTTTGAATATTAAAAATACATTTATAGAACGTGTCAACTAACAAGTAATTCATGTTATCACTAATTTTCCTGACTGTAATCTTGGTAGCCAAAGCCCATTAGACAACCTTCAGGTTACAAATAATATATTTGTCCGGGGACTATGGACGGGCTGGAGCAGTTCGGACGATCCGAGGCCACACCTTCGGTGACACCGCCTTTTTATAACGTATTAATACCGACAAACGAATGCTGCGTCTCTCTCTCTCTCTCTCTCTCTCTCTCTCTCTCTCTCTCTGATACTTCGAAAATTATATCCTGTAAGACTGTGACAAAGTCAGTTTAAGATGTTATCACATTCACGAAATGAACATTATAAACACAATTTGTAGACATGAATACGTTATTAAATGCTATTCGTACAAAAATTGTTACACAATACGAGATAGATAGCCAGATATTTATTGCATGTTCAGATGGGCTTACAACAACGCTATTTGAATTCGTCAATGTGTTGCTCAAAAGCAGGCAAAACAAGCAACAAAAACAGACAAAATAAAGGCAAGGAAAAAAGGTCATAAAATGCAAAAAAAAAAATGTCATAATATCTTAGGTTAGAGTAAATCTCTCCGCTTACAATCGCTGAATCGTAGTCAATTTGTAACTTTAAAACACCTTAGTTTTCTGTCACAAGATTCAGATGATTGTGTATTTGTATTGTACTTCTCATTTGAGTTATGTGGTAAGAGTAAAAACATACAATCGGTGAATAAGCACATATGGTATTTTGTTTCAAGATTGGATCCATCGGTAACCAAACAAGATATACTGGATTTTCTTCATGAAGAAAAATTTCAGGATATTCTCTGTGATGAGCTTAAAACCAGGTATGATAGCTATAAATCTTTCAAAATTGGGTTTTTGTTAACATATGAACAAAAAATACTTGACCCAAAATTCTGGCCTGTTGGTGTTCTGGTAAAGAAATATGTCTTTCCACACTCATATACCAAAAATGAAGATTTTTTTAGGGAGGAAGCAATAGAATCAAATGTGTGTGTAGAGTTGCCTGATATTTCAAATGATCTTTCTGGTCAGACTGATGTAATCCATGTACCTGTTATCAAAGTCTTACATTTAAATATTCAAAGTCTAAGAAATAAGGTTAATGAACTTGAGTTATTTTTAAGTCAAAATATACATGTTAAAAGTTTATGTTTCTGTGAACACTGGCTTGCTGAAACTGAAATTGAGTTTTGTAAAATTTCTGGTTTTGTATTGGCTTCTAGTTTCTGTCGGATTAATCATCTACATGGTGGGGTTTGCATTTTTATTGCAGATGAATTTGTTTTTAGTAATTTTGATGTAAGTAGTTTGTCTGAGGATCTTAATTTTGAAATAACTTGTGTGAAGTTAACTAATATTAATGTTTTAATATTTTCCTTGTATAGAGCACCTGTAGGTGATCTTCATACATTTTTTAATAACTTGGAAATCTTATTCTCAATGATAGCTTGTCATAAGCCTATGCACAAGGTTTTTATATGTACTGATATTAATATAAACATAGGTACAGGTTGTGCCAATGATTATGAATGTCAAAATATCCTAAGATCCTGGGGTTACTATTGTACTAATTTTGCACCAACTAGGGGTAAATCTTGTTTAGATAACATATTAACAAATGTGTTTGAAACTAAAGATCTTAATGTCGAACCTATTGATCCTATTTTGTATCATCATATGGCATTGTGGTTTGAATTAACAGTTAAACCTAGTATAAATAACAGTAAATCAAAATTTTAATTTGTGAGACCAATGAATGAAAATAGTATTAATTATTTTATTAATTACCTTAGTAGTATTGATTGGATCAATTATTTATCTGACACTGATGATGCTAATAAATTTAATGTATTTTTTGAATTTTTTTATATCACTATGAGAGGTGTTTCCCTACTCGTAAAGTTTTAATAAGACTTAATGTTAAAAAGACAGTCCCTCAAGTAAATTGGTATAATGCTGAACTGAAAAGTATGAAAAACAAATTAATGGTACTATATAATATTTATAAACAAAATATAGGTAATACTTCTGGAGAGCAAGCTAAGACAGTGTACAATAATTTTAAGAAGTTTTATCATAAGACCTTAGTCGAGGCTAAATTTTCTGTGAATGTAAATTTTATAGAGTTTTCATCAAATCCATGCAAAGCTGCATGGACACTAGTGAAAAATATCTCTAATAAAACCAATGTGTTAAAAGGTTCAGAAATAACAGCTGATAATTTTAATAATTATTTTATTGATTCTGTTGAAAATAAACTGTGTAATAATTCAGTGTCTAGTAAATTATTTAATAAGTATAATAAGCCAATGGTTACTGTAAAACATAAGTTTGAGTTGAATGAAGTAAACTGTGCTGATGTTTATAATCTGGTAAATAATATGAAAAATTCTTATAGTAGAGATTGTTATGGCATCACTAGTAATTTTCTTAAAAAAATTATAATGGCTATTTTGGAACCTTTAACAATGTGCATTAATGCTAGTATAAAATCTTGAACTTTTCCTTCTAAATTAAAACTAGCAAGAGTGGTACCTGTTTATAAAAAAGGCCCTAAAGATGTTCCGTGCAGTTATAGACCAATATCTATAAGTCCTGTCTTTGGAAAGGTGTTCGAAATGGTAATTCACAAACAGATGTATGAATACTTCCAATGTAATAACTATTTCTGTGGAGAACAATACGGATTTCAAAAGGGTTAAAGTACCATAGATACAGTAATGCAATTAGTAAAGACTGTAGTGAATGTTTTTGAAAGCAAATTTAATTTGACTGTTATTCTTTGTGATCTAAGTAAAGCCTTTGATAGTGTTTCTCATCCTTTATTATTGAGTAAATTAAATATGTATGGTGTGTGTGATTCTGAACTAAACCTTTTTGAATCTTATTTGCAAGGTAGAAGTCAGTTTGTTGATAATAATGACATGTTGTCTAAGCTTAAGTACTTAATATTCGGTGTACCACAAGGTTCTGTGCTAGGTCCTTTATTATTTAACATAATGATAAATTATCGTCCTATGTATGTAAATTCTAAGTGTAGTATTTATGCAGATGACACTACTCTTGTCCACACCCATAAATCTGTAGATATGCTAAATGTTATTGTATCAGCTGCTTTACATGAAACACAACTATAGTTCCTCGAAAATGGTTTCTTATTAAAAAGATAAGACTCAAACTTTGACATTTTCATTAAAAAATGAGAAAACAGATACAATGACGCATAATGTAAAATTATTAGGTATTACATTAGATGATAAACTATGTTGGTTAGATCATGTAAACATAGTGACAAAAAAACTAGCAAGGATTGTTTTTCTGTTAAGAAACTTAAAATGGGTTGTTCCTTCTCATTATGTAAAATGTTGTTATTTTGCCTTTTTTCAGAGTATTTTATCTTATGGTTTAATACTATGGGGCAACTCTAACCATGTAAATACTGTTCTGTTATGGCAAAAAAAGGCAATAAGAATACTTACAAATTCTCATAAATTTGCTCACTGTAAACCATTGTTTGTGAGAGAAGAAATAATGACTGTTATTAACCTGTATATTTTACACTGTTTGCTCTATATTAAAAGGAATAAAAAAAGTTTTATTTCACGTGAGCATGTACATGATCATAAGACTAGGCATAATATTTTAATTGATGTACCCTACTGCCGATCGTACAAAACGCAACAAAATTTTTTATATATAGCTATTAAGATTTTTAACAGGGTGCCACATCATATAAGTAATTTAACTTACAGTAAATTTAAGATCTTAGTTACTAAATGGCTTATTATAACCCCCTTTTATTGTCTCACCGAATTTTTTGATATGCCTACTGATGCATTGTTTTTAATTTAATATGTTTTATGACGAAACCTATAACAATGTAATGTGTTCTATGGTTAATAAAAGTATGTATGTATGTATGTATGGTATAATTGGGATACCAGATAACGATTACTGAAAATGCGAGGTTGAAGAGGCTAGTCCATGTCTCAGTTGTAAATCACAAATTTTCTGTAAGATGAAATTGACTATTGTCATCACGAAACAAAAGTTACTGCGTAGAACAGAAAACATCTGCTCAAATGGCGAAACCTACTCTCTGAGATAAACCTGTTCCTTGCGTCTAAACTACGAGTAACCGAATAATATATACCACATGCAACTTTTAATTTATCTCTAGTCCTTGTAAATGGATTTATCAGACACGTAAGATAGTTGTAATTCAATGAAATAAACTGAAACAAGGTACGTGATGCAATGCTATGCGTGTATACGTGTTATCCGTTAGAGGCAAATAAGATATGTTGGAAATGTCCTTTTGGCTGAATAACAGAAACATTTTAGGTCTGCCAAATTTATAAACCATCATGACATTTGTTACCTGCAGGTAGTGCACTTACTAATACTGCTCTGAAATTTGTTCAAATCGACAGTAAGTGAAGCTGCAACAAATTAAAATAACTATTTACGTGCTTTGAAAAACCCGTTTGGAATAAAAAAAAGAGATACGAGACATTTCGTGCTTAATAATCCTGCTCTAAATTAGCTGAAAATTCCTTTTCCGAATGAGTGAAATTACAGTGTATTAAGGCGGCCGTCTACCCCACTCTTCAAATGTGTTGCGGCGTGTTCGTAAACAGGTTTTTTTTCTACGAAAATATTCCACGTGTGCCCATTGTGCCAACGTACGAAAAGAAAACAAACCTCAGACAAGGTCGGAACCTCATTGTTTAAGACGCCACGTTCAATAAAAACACTATTTCTAAGCCCTCCAACATTGCTGAAAACGACCTTTTCAGACTTCCGCACTTCAAAATGTACTAATCGGGTGTACGTCAAACTCAGATTGCGACCTACACTGAACTTAGTTGCAGACTTTCCGCCAATAAAATTATATGGTCATCGCTTAGTGACCAATAGTAAAAACCGTTCGGCGAGAACCTTTCATGCTAGTTCAGCGCTTGGCTTATTGAGGCGACGCGGCATGCGCACTTCAAGGTCGACCTTACTGCTCCGTTGCTTTTGAGCCTCTCACGCGCGGGTATGCGGTATACAACCACCTAACAACTTTCTTTTGTTTACACTCGTTTAATTGCTATCCATGCGTAGATTTATAATTCGTTTTCTCCTTCCGTATTTCTTCCTCGAAGAAAATCTCAATAGCCTAATATGTCTGCCGATTTCTGTAATGCTGATTGCGTTGTTGTGTTGGTACATCAAAGCTTTGGATAGTACTTACGTTGCTGCCTTTCTGCCTTTGAAGCATAGCGGCAAATTATTTATCTTCGGTTTGGTTTCAGCTCAGAGATACGACGGCATGATGAAATTGTTAAATCCTTATACATACACTGTGAAAAAAATTTTGTTGGTGCAAACAAAATTTGTTTGAATAAACCAAATCATTCGTTTGTATAGGGGCAATTAGATATTTGTTTGCACGTACCAAATTATTTTGTTCCCTCGATTTGTTTGAGGCAAATAACTGAATTTTGTTAGCAGTATCAAATATTTAGCTGGTCATATAAATATTTCGTTGGACGTATTAAATGCACACGCAATATTTTAAGAACTAAAAAAAATATATATTTTATAATCTTAACAAATTTCTGAAATTTTAAGACCTAAAAAAGAAAGTATGGCTGACCGGAATTTGATCCACTATATTTTCGCTTGCTTCTTTCTATTCATGACCTAACTAACTGAGCTACGAGTGCTTCTGTGATAATGGGGTTGTTATTTGTGTAGGAATAGTTACGCCTAATATTAAATTAAGATTGTACTGCTTTATTTTCAAACATTTTTGTATTCCGTCTGCGAAAATGTAAACGTCAAATAATATTACCAAATTATTACCGTGCACCGCAGCACAAAGAACGAGACGTGCAACTGCGGTGTTTTTCAAGTTTATAGCATTTTCCGTTGTGATCGATCAAATAAACCAATTTGAAATTGTTATGGCTAAAATTAAGATACTTTAATAATGCTGATTAACAGTTTAGACGTCCTACTTGTCGCACAAGCTTATACTTTGAAAGTTGAGGCATACAGCGTTCGCCATCTTTTCGCTCACGCACGCCAGCCTGCCATCTTCCGCAAGTCAACCAAATGGATTTAGTTTCGCCAACAAAATCATTTAGTCCATCGAAAAAAATTGGTTGGTTCAAAGCACATCACTTATAACTAACAATATTATTTTGTTGACAAGCTGTAACAAGTTGTTTGTTTACACCAAATATTTATTCGAAGTCCTTTAGTAACCAAATATACGATTGGCACAAACAAAGTGCGTTTAAATGAATAATTTGGTCGAGGGAAATAAATACATTTGTTTGGAGGACTCAAGTTTGGTCTTACCAACAAAATATTGTTTAGCTGAAGCAAAAATCACCCAAACAAATATATTTAGTATAATGAAACAATTATTTCTCTCAGTGTAAGGATACTGAAGTTTTAAGCAAATATTTTCGTATAACGGTACGAAAATAACATATTTTACTATTTCATCATTCGATCGAATCCCTGAGCTACACGTTTAAGAGTGTGAGGTAGACAAATAAATGCTAAAAACATCATTTTAAATGTACAAGTTTTGAAAGTCAATATGGGAAAATTACAAAACAACATCCCTAGAGAATGAAATTAGCTAACTTAACGAGCAAACATTTACCCAGAATGATGCATTTGTAAAGCGTAGTATGTTGCGCAACAAATAAACTTAAGGAATTCCGGCGTCAGAGATTGTTCTTCAGAAATACGAACACACACTTCAGATCTTAGTATGTAGCGATAAGTTTACAATTCGGTTGGCTTATTGGAATCGAATTTAGGGGTCTCTTAAAATGGCTGAAAACGGCGTTTACTGCCTTACTGGGGAAAAAAGCCAACTGGATTAGAAAAAATACAAATATGTGCTGGTATCGGTGAAGGCCCTGTGTAATAAAATAAGATATGTAAATAAAATTAAATAATGTAAATGTTTCTTAGACAAGGTAAAGTACACAATTCTAAGTTTCAACTAAAATAAAAATCATTAGATTTTTGACAATATTTGAAAAAAAAATAATTAAATAATTTCCATTATTACGAAAGCTATCTAGAAACGAAAATCACGACACATGACTTATAGCCTCCTTACCGAAATCAGAGACAACTAGCGGCAAAATTTGTACCTTGCCATATTATAACACTGAGCTTCCTTACAATGTATAGGTCGTTCGGGATAAAGTGAGCACTATTCCGTGTAATTTCCTATTCAAATAGAACAATACAATAAAATCAACTGAAATCGTCATATTAGTATTTTACAACAGCAATAATTATTATATATCAAACTATATAGATATCTACCAACCGTACAATTTATCTCACACGCGCTAACATCAAGGGACGTGTCACGAGAGGGTAGATATTTCCTGTCGTTAGTCATTATGCGCGGAAAGGGACGAATTGGGTGAACATTGAAATTAATCACGGCTTTTTTTTAGTGCTTACTTTACCCCGAATTGCCTAGAGCAGAATTAACCTTACTAATGAAAAAATTGAACCATTAGTAAGGTTAATTCTTCTACATTGCTAGGAAGCTCAGTGCTGTGAGTTTGGCTAGGGACAATTTTTGCCGCTAGATGCGCTGGTAAGGAGGCTATACATAAAACAGGTGAAATGTTCAACAGCGTAGAAATAAACATTAAATATATATAAGGATGACCTCAAATGAGTGTGTACGTATGAAACGTCATGTAACGGCCTAGGGGCGTCATTTAGGGTGGAGGGGGAGCAAATGCCCCCCTGGATTTAGAAGGATAAATGTATTTTTTTTTATTTTGTTACTTAAATAATGAAAACGAAAGCACATAAAATTGGAATTTCATTATTAAAGTTTATAATGCATATATGCTTAATTAATAAAAAAGATACAACAAGGTCACTGTCACCGAAAAAAAATCTCCCCCCCCCCCCCCCCCAAGAAAAACCTGAAATGACGCCCCTGTAAGCCCATAGCTCTGCACACAGCTCGCCGGTCGGGGCAGGCGGCCATCTTAAATTTCGGCAACATCTAGTTTTACAACTGAATGCTTATGCAGATGCACTTTGCCCTATCTTCCTATCTCATTACGTCTCTTTCACAATTCCAGATGCCTCAAACAACGAACTGCAAGTCTACCCTCGCGTATGCAAGCTATTAACTTGTGTATTTCATAGTGCAACAACACAAACAATCGTATCGGAGCGGGACATCCATTGCTTTGCGCGAATCGATAATGAATCATCGCTAATCGACTTGTCGAACCGTGGCATAGTCGCTATGCTCGTGAGGTGGTGACGGTAGCATATTAGGGGTCTGGGAACGCTTCTGCTCAAAGGACGTTATTTACACTCTTGTTCACCTGGACTGTAATTAACATTAACACGAACATTCACGCCTGCCCGAACAAGCCTTTAAATGTGCCACCTACCGCGCTTCAAATGCGCTGATGTGTGTTTGTCAATAAGTTTTTTTTACGAAACAATTCCACGTTTGCCAATTTTGCCAACGTACGAAAAGAAAACACACTTCAGATTAAGACGGACTGTCATTGTTAAGACACCATGCACATTAAAACACGGTTTCTAAGTCCTACAACACAACTAAAAATGGCCTTTTCAGACTGTCGTACTTCAACATGTTCTGACCGGACGTATACGCAACTATTAAAAACGTGAGCCGAACTTAAGGCTTTAGATTCTACAGTTTTTACGATAAATATTATTTTTTAAATTTACACGAAAACAGATATGAAAAATCTGTCGGAAAGTTTTGTTTAAAATGGCTTTTGTAGGAATAGTTAATTTTTTCAACGGTTTCGGCTAAAACGTCAAATATCCAGGATTTCGTTGATTACACAATTAGCTATACTTCCTTGGAAAAATCAGCGAACATGGAGAAGACGATTTTAAACAAAACTGCCGAACAGATTTTTGGTATCTGCTCTCGTATAGGCGTTAAAATTAATACCGCTAAACAAGTATAAACTAGAGAGCATGGCCTTAACTACAGACTTTCCACCAATAAAATTGTACGACCGCTGCTTGAAATATCATAGTAAAGTCTATACAGGTGGGAATCTTGCACGCTCAGCGCTTGGCTCGTTGTGGCGATGAGGTATTTAAAGCACGCTTCAAGGTCGCCCTTATAGTTCCGTCGCTACTTGAGCCTTTAACGCGTAGGTAGGCGACACCCTTTACCGAAACAATGCATGATTAATACTAACACCAGTTCGGTCTTATATACGACACCAGGAACAATTCCAGCTTTCTTAGGCTACTCATTACAGTTTCTAAATACACCGAATTTTTTCACCGATAGCTTACAGATTTGGCTTGTTATTTTGCTAGGATATCTTCTTTCAAACATAAAATCAACAAAAAAAACTATATTAATGCGTAACTTATTTCCTCATTTGATGCTAACGGGGCATCGCAGGTCGTTTTTATTTATTTTGGTTGTTTGATAACACTTATGTTTAATATATACTTACATCTGTCTGGTTAAATAAATTACCCTGCTGTAAACTTATAAACTCAAGAAACCTGACAATTATAACGTAATTAGTGAACTTTTAAATAATTAATATATGTTCGACGTTTCACTGTCTTCGTATAATAAATACATACCATTGGCGACTAACTCCAAAGGTATGTGTAAAACATTAAAACGCTATAATAAGAGATATTGAGTAATTCTAATGACAATAATACAATGACTCTTACATACAAAATTCAACACGAATAGTTCCGCATCTCATTAAGTTAAAATGTGTCCAATCGAGAGAATCTGGGATTACAATTGTGTGAATTATTTAGGTCAATAACTTGAATTACACACTAAATTAGAGTTAGTATAATTTTCATAGGTTCAATGAGTTGCAAGGTTTTCCACTTGACGAATACGATGTTTTGTCAATATTGACAGATAAAGTGAGAAAACAGCAGATAGGTGTAACATATTCAATTAGTCAGTTTATTTCACTCATTTTTCAGTACAGATTCAACAAATCTATAAAACTACAGTTTAAATCCGCAACTAAATGTTACACCAAAAATTTCTATTTCACATTATCAAATATCGTATCACCATATCCACAGCAAGCATGCTACTAATTTATGTTTGCTCTTTGCTTAAAGAAAATTATATATATATATATATATATATATATATATATATATATAATTTTTTTGTAAGTTACACTTGTATGTACATTAGTACTCACAACAAACCAACATAGCAATAATTACTCGTAATTGGCTGTTGTAGATAGGTTAGTTTTAGTAATGTTCAGTTTCGCTCTGTCACTCACTAAGAAGCTATGCTGTTCTGAAAAATTCTGAATTTAGAACCAACACAAGCACTACTAAGAAAACAATGTACAAAGGTAACACACATAACCCGTAAACACAATTGAAAGTATGGAAATAGAAACTACATTCATTAATTGTTCACTTTGGGCTAGTGACGTGTTTAATGTTGTAGGATCGAATCCTGCACGTTTTCTTAAGGTTTTCTTAAGCCATGATAGGTAGATTTTTTTCACATTTGTGCAAAAATACTCAAAACCTTTTTAACGGAATGCTTTGAAAAATGCAATACGAAGAACAGTCATACAATGCACAGTTACATGTAGGCATTTTGCAAACCGTTCGTTTGCAAAAAGTTATTTTGCTTGGGTTTCGCTTACTTTCATAGAAAAATATTCGCAATACTTTGAGTGCAATAATCTGAAAAACTACGAGGTTTAATGCTATCAGGAAAATTAGGTACAAATTATAATATAAGTGTAATAACTACGTACGAGTTCCTCGGTATTAAGATAACTTAAAAAGAAAAAAAAATCGAAATCATTGTAAAACTAACAGACGTAGCCTGAAAACGAAAATTTACAGAAAAAAATCAGAATTACGTTTAAAGTAAAATTAGGCATTTCTGGTACATCTAGGCAAAAAAATTAATTACTTTTTCAATTAGCGAAAACTTCAGATTCAATCAGTGAGTTTATTTTGCTGATACAGTCTAAAGTTTTTCCACTAATTCCCGATGGAGTAGTTTCAACAATTTGAATCAGTAGAAAATCACAGGAAAAGTGTGAATGTTCACAGTTTACAGTTTAGAGCGTAGGCCTACATAATGGGTTTTGTTTCAGTGACGATACCAGCTGTTGAAAAAAAAAAAAAAAAAGGTTCTCGTTCGTGGAGTAGATTACAGTATACCGAAGTTGCCAAACCTTGTTCTATAGTAGGGTCCGCCCATGGATGTAAAATATACAAGAGAAGATATGATGTGACGTAACTGAAAGCGACTTTTCGTGAATTGCAAAATTGCGTCTTTGAAGGCTAGAAACACTGGTACTGATGCTCCTCCGAATAATAAATACTTCTCCTAGATTAATAAACATACAGCATAAATCTAACACAGTTTGATAACTCCTCATTCACGATGAACTTACTATGTGGTGATAGTTTAAGGGTAATAAAATCATAATTTTATATTTCTATGAAATATTGTTAGTTTTGTTGACGATACTTTTGAGTACAGTTAACTCTTACGAAACAATTTTTGCTTTCATAGTTTTCTCATAACGGTGCGTCAAAGTTAAAATTTGCTTCTTCTGCTGCCATGCAAATGATGAAAACCAATTGACCTATTGAATAAAATAATTCACTGTGATATTACATTCCACGAGCTATGCAATGAAGAATTTAAAAGACCATGACGTAATATTTTGAATTTTTTTAAAAAACCGCAAATGTACAGGAAAAAAGTTCCAAATTCAGCAATTTTTTAAAATACAAAAAGAGTTCACAGGAATTTTTAAAAATGTTTCATTACGTAGCACATGGCATGTTACTTCACTGTGAATTATTTCACACGCGTAAGTCTATTGTTTTTCACTATTAGCATGACAGCAGAACATGCCAGTTTTAACTTTGACGCACCGCTATGAGAAAACTATGCGAGTTAAAATTGTTTCGTAAGAGGAAAGTGCACTCACAGGTATCGTCTACAAAAATAACAATACTTCATAAAAATATAAAATTACGATTTTATCGCACTTGAACACCCTTAAGGGGACGGTTCACAGAAAATTTTAATTGTTTTAATAATTGTTATATTTGTGCAAGATGCATCTTTTATTGTTCTTATATATGACTTTTCAAAGTCCAGATTTGCATTGCATAAAACGGTTTTACGTAAGACAGGAAAACAAACGGACTTACCAAAATGAAAGAATTCAGACTGAAGAACAATGACACAGGCTACGTCAAAATATGTACAAAACTTATTTTTTTTTTTTTTACTTTCGGAAGATTGGATATATTTTTATTTCAAATACAGTAATACTTTTTAAATATAAGAAAAACCAATGCGGTTTTCACACATATCTTTACATAACCCGTGACATTGTTCGTCAGTGTAAATTATTTAATTTCAGTAAGTCTGCTGGGTTTCCTTTCATACATAAAATGCGTTTTAAGAAATTTTGGATTTTTTTAACATGCCATTATTCAAAAACTAGTGAGGCTAAACAATTTTCATTACAGTAGAAAAATATTCCCAATGTATGACTTTGAAAAAAAATATCACTTACAAACATAACATAATATTGTAACAATCAGAAATTTCGGTGAACCTCCCCCTTATCGAACAGAAAGCGGGTCGCTATATTGTCATGCACAAAAATGGCGGCTTCAAGTATCTCCCACATATTCAATAGGCATGGCAGTGGCGTATGGTGGTCGTGTTCCAAGGCATGCAATATAAGTTCCGACTATACACTTTGAGAACGTGGACTCAAGTTTGCTTACCTGTCATATGACAATAAACATGTGTTGTGCAGACTGAGGTGTATTACTGGACAATACATTCCTTGCCTCTTATATGCTACTGGAAGAAGAGTGGACCTGCTCCTACAAGTCTAATGGTCCCACAGACACTGAGGCATGGCCACCCCTCGGGTGTAACACAGATCCAGCCGCTCTTTGGTTTGGTCCTGGCACCCCTGCGACGTGCCGCCGCTCCTGTGGGAGACAAACAACGGTCCTCGCACACAAGCGCGCATTACTCCCTCCCCCTCGTCCGTCACCCCTCCTGTTCCCAACATGCTGGGTCCTTTGCATCGGCGACGGGGTAAGGGGGATATTGATTCCACCCCCTCGCAGACCTTACCCTAGAGCAATGGGGAGAGAATATTGACCAGCGTCGCAATTACATGGAGCCCAAGTTAGCAGCCCGCGGGCCTTTGTCGTTGGGCCGTCACCGCGCTGCAGGGGTCGGCGTCGTGTCGCGGTCGCTGTTACCGCCTCTCGACCACGGCGGCTAGGCTCGTGTGTGCCGCGGTGACACGTCTACATACACACGTTGACAGCCTGCATCCTAGGAGCTCGACAACCACCCACCGCATCAGTCGCTCCTAGTAATACGACCACACTATACTGGCCGCGCGCCAGCTCTCAGTCCCTGGCGTGTACGCATTTGTCTTTGTAAACTTCATGTACGCTACAGTAACACAATATCAAACACTACGGCTAGCATGAGCGTCGCATGGTATTGGGCCTCGTTGTGTTATTTATACATCTACGGGCGAAAAATACGTACCCGCCAGGGACTGAGCTGGCGCGCGGACAGTACAAAGGACGTCCAGAACGTACGTGTAAGGCCCGATTCACAATGTGCAGTTCGCAGTCGAGCAGTCCGCAGTTCAGCAGTCGGAGATGGCGAACTTTATCTCCGACTGCTGGACTGCCGACTGCCGAAAAATTCCAACCAATCAGGCGTTACTCTCGTAATCACGTGATGTAAACAAATATTGTTTAAGAGATTTTATATGGTTCTAAAAGCAAATTAAGCAATTTTACAAGTTTAAAAACAATATGTTCAAAACATGGCCGATTATTAAATAGCAGTTTTTAAAAATAATGCAAAAAACATAATGACTGCTGGACTGCACATTGTGAATTGTACTCGACTGCGCATTGTGAATCAGGCCTAATAATAAGCACATCGCGCGAATCCTGGGCTGAATTTGTGACGAAAGAATATGTGTGATATTTTACGTGTACAATGTGACAACATAACACCGAGTAAGTCCCTACTTGCGCTGCACAGATTTTAATCTTTTTCCCACTACTAATACTTCTGTTTGGACACACGTTCAAATCCCGAGCAGTCCAAACATGATGCTACGTTTACTCGGCGTAAGAAACACAAATTAACACCTGACATGGAGCGCTAGAGGGACTTTCTCCGTGCTGTGTTGCCATGTTGTACACGTAAAATGTTATGGTATAACAATCTATCATTAAAATTCCGTCTTCCATTTTTCTCAGCATACGCTTGGTGTGCCTTTCGTGCGGCAGTTTATGGACAAGCTGTACAGCGCGTTTGTACTTCGTATCGAGCGTCGATTGCCGAGTTGCAAATAAGAAAAGTATCTAAACACGAAAGTGTTGACACTTTCTCTTGTATGTCTGTTGAATGCGAGATAACATCGTACATAAACTAGCGTTAAACCTATTATATGGAGTTTACAGGTTTTGAAATCAATATGGCCCAGCAAATTCACACAAAATGAAACCACCAAGAGAGCAAAGGACATTTTTAACGGTTCTTTGTCATGCATACGTTATTGTGAGAGGATGTAAAACGTGATGAAGAAAGGGACCGTTGTCTGATCAGTAAATTCTATAGATTTTGTTAGTTAATTACGGTGGGCATTTTCTGCTTGCAACAAGGTATTTGTAAAGAACCAACGGATAACGCTACCGGTGAAGATTCACATACGTATGTTTAGTCAAAACTTTTTCTTTCGAAAGCCGAGCAAGGCAGCGCAACGGTAACACATTACACTCGCATTCGGGAGGACTTGGGTTCGATACCCGGCTCGGCCATCCTGATTTCAGTGTTCCATGGTTTCCCGAGGTCGCTTCAGACGAATGCTGGGACGGTTCCTTATCAAAGGCCACGGCCAACTCCTCTCCCAGCTCCTGTCGTTATACTAAGTTGTGTATCACCGTCTCTAAAGACCTCGCTGTCGACGAGACGTGAAGCCCACTTACCTTATCTTACCTCTATCTTTGGTTCACTAAAATAAACAATGAACATTTGTTGATCTGTGAAGGCATAAAAGCGAATTTTTTTTTGCTGAAACGCTTATAGCCAATGCTTGACGTCTAAATGGATAAATGAAAAAGTCAATTTCGCATTCAACCTTCAAGACGTCCCTTTTCCACATCACACATATCTTCGGCATGATCTTAAGGTGGCCTCCAACACAGAAAAAACTGTTTGTGGTGGCTACAAAAATGTTTTGTCAATATGGACGTCGCCAAATAATTTTGTAGTGGTTACATGCATTTTTGTAGTTACTGCAAAACTTTATTGGGGACAGCAAAATTGTTTTGTGGTCACTACAAATTTTGGTACGGTCCATTATGGCAAAATATTTTGTGGTTACTTTTTTTCAGTGTAGGTGGACGGTTTTGTGATTCCAAGACCGAGAAAACCAGAAATGCTAAGTCCAAACCAGACACGCATACCACGCCTCACCCAAGCCTCTAATATTAAATCACTGTACTGGCGCTGTCCTGTCGTTGGAAACTCGTTTACGTTAGATATTCATGCATGAGCCTATCAATAACGTAGATTGTAAAAAAAAAATTACCTACACAGTAACGGAAGTTTTTAACCCATTTATACTTGCAGTACTTCAGATTGTAAATTGAGCGAGTGAGTGACAGATTTTGGTCTTCAGCGCTGGTGAAGGGTGACATGAGGTGAGTATGGAAAAGCGCCGGAATGAATGGCGCGGGAGATCCCCGATAAAACCCGCTGACCAACGACATCATCCGGCACGATTCCCACGTGCGAAAATCCGGAGCCCGACCCCGCCGGGGATCGAACCCGGATCGCCTCGGTGGGAGGCGAATGATCTGACCACTCGGCCACCGCGGACACGACTGTAAATTGAGAAAAATTTGAGAGTTGGCTGTAAACAAGTCTGGTAAAATCAGTAAACATTTGACAGTTTTCCCGAAAATGTATGGTATTGATACCTATGATTTATGGGAAACAATTCTACCAGACCTACATTTTTAACATTCCTATACATTGGCATGGTAAGCCTAAATTTAGAAACAATATTTACAGTAGAACATGGATAATAAAAGAATACTGTGTCTGTCTTTCTAAAATTTCTGCATCAGAATATTCACCCCTAAAAATGATTACGAAAACACCCATTTTCGCTAATTTCGGTTGCGAGGAAATAATTGGGGACCAAAAATGGATATACACTACTGTATGGTTCTTCGAATACTACTCCTAAGAAGACGTCACTCGCACACATTTAGCCAATTTCGAGTAAAGTCATATCTGTATCTGCCGCAGCTCTAAGCTTAGTTCAACGTGGTCTCGTCGGCATTCTGTCGCAGGCCGTGGTTGTTTGGTAGTTTCGACTACCACGTGACCCCCTCCCTCACCCCTCGCGATG
Organism: Medauroidea extradentata; assembly: GCA_003012365.1. Taxonomy (NCBI): domain Eukaryota; kingdom Metazoa; phylum Arthropoda; class Insecta; order Phasmatodea; family Phasmatidae; genus Medauroidea; species Medauroidea extradentata. The sequence continues at coordinate 27,334 of PNEQ01029412.1, read as the reverse complement.
GTGACATGTCACTGTCCGACGCGTGCAGCCAATCACAAATGCGCGAAGCCCGCGTGGAACAATTCAAGGAACGACAGACATGCAGTTGCATCTCACGTCCTGGCATACTGATAGATTTGGTGGATCCTTGATTCCTTCGAAGAAGGCGAGAATGCCTCTACGCCAGAGGCCCTCGTAACTGGAATAGGGGAAACTAATCAACCGAAGATTGTCGAAGTTTTCCTAAGCCGAGGGACAACTTTTCAACGAAAAATAAAATTTACAATGATATAACAACGAAATGAAGTCATTTCAATGTAATGCATGTCATAAAAAAAATTAGTTTTTTTTATTTAGTAGTCTATACAAATGAATTGACGAAAATTACATCATGAACATGGAAAAATGTCTCTCTCTATCTTTCAAGATGCGTGTTCTGAAGTTGCTGCTACGTAGGGGTAAGAAGAAGAATTGAAGCCTACTTCGCGCGTCTTCAGCGTAAATAATGTTTTCGTTATGCTCCCTACTAGCCACAAGGCTTGTAGTTCGTGCTGATGGCGTCTTCCAGCTGGATTCTTCGCCTACGGGACACCGTTACTGGCCTATCTTTATCCCCTGAATTTAAATTTGCTTTATTGCTATTTCATCATATCAGACCAATAAAGCAATGGTTTCCTACTTGCGTTGGTTTTCTTTTTTTCTTTTAGTTTTTTTTATTATAAAAGAAAGCGGATACCACAAAACCGCCAATAAGTGTGTCGAAAATTGGTTTTACTATGTAGCCTAATTTTTTTCAAATAAAACTTTATACTTTTTTTCTTACTATCGGCAGTGAGATATTTATATTCTTTACGTCGATAACCAGACAAAATTGTATATTTTTTGCTTAGAAAATACTAGGGTTACGTAGTAAAAACCATTTTCAACAAATCTATGACGGTTTCACGGTAATACAGATAATAATAATAATAATGATTTTTTTTTAATGTTTGTTGCAATGGGAGTTTACAATGAGAATTTATTGGTTTGTGGACGTACGCCATTGCTCATGTTTTTGCTGATCAAACTTGTGTTGAATGACGAATAACGAAAAACTAACAAATATATATATATATATATATATATATATATATATATATATATATATATATATATATAAACACACACGTGTTTTCATATATATATTTTTTTTCTTGTTCGTTTTTCGTTATTCGATATTCAACACAGGTTTGATCAGCAAAACATGAGCAATGGCGTACGTCCACGAACCAATAAATTCTCATAATAATAATAATAATAATAATAATAATAATAATCGATAAAGCAGTGTATGTATATAAGAAATAGTGATCTTAAGAGCGCTGACTATCAACATTACAGCCAAGGAATTTCTATACGAAATGCATTAAAAAGTTCCAGGAATAACATATCATTGGATCAATCTAAAACAAACTTCTTCATACAAAAATTACTCTGCTTGTTTTCTAAAGGCGCCCGATTGATGTGCTTTTGTTTCCGTCAGAGAATCGCACGAACAGGACAAAGTGAAAACATGTTCTCTATTACAATCATAACGAAAGGATGATACACGTGTTACATGAAAATAAAAATAATAAAACCGACAAAATTAGCAGCTAAAACGTACTTAAAAAAAAAAAAAAAAAAGAACTAAGGAAATTGAGGCTTTTGTTATTTCCACGTACAGGAAGTAATTCTTGTAATTTGATTGTTTTCGGTCTAGAAAAGTTTCGTAATCATGTGTTTCGCATTTACTTCTTTCAAAAATGTTTGGCCGTTTATTTTTATGGGAAACCCACAATAATTATGAATTCAAGAAATTTCAGTCAAAAATATATTACTCATTAAAAATTCTCCACGGCATACTAGAACAGTCATATTTGACAAATACCAGCACTACGTTACCGTCACATAAAGTTTTACACAATTTGGTTACGATTTACGTGTAAAAAAATAACTAATAATAAGCTATACAAGCTATTGTTCAACTGAATCTTTACACTTACACCACTCGTAAAAACTAGAGCTTAAAAAATCACACAATGGGTCTATAAATAACATTTCCCCTTTCAGTACCACAAATTAATCCCGATAAGGTAGGGCACAGCCCATGCGACTATCATAAATAAACATTTTATGGATTCACGGCAGCAACAGTAACGACACACCAGGGCTGAACACTATGTATAAATTACCCCGCAGAGATTAGATTTACGGATGTTTTTACATTAGGGATTTTTACTGCCAGATTTTTTAAGGTCTGTCTTTAATTCGAAACAACTGGCGTTCAGCACATGTTTAAATCAGGACCGACAGTAATTTTAATTTATACGTTAATAGTAGGTAAATAATGATTGACTTTAAAAAAATTTTTTATTATCATATTGTGTATAAGAGGGCGAGGGTTATAAATTAAAAGGCTGTCCCCCCTCCCCCATGTGTTGATTAATTGGTTTCCCCTGCCTATTTATATATTCCACAACAGAAAATTCCAAAAGTACCACAATGGAAACATAGCTATTGATCTTACCTTTCAGCAGACGTATAAAAAAATAACTAAGGACTAATAATTATGTTTTTTTATATAAGTAAACAAAAATGATCAATTTTGCTCACTTTTACAAAAGAAGACATGGTGTGGTGTTTAGGTAAAGTGGTATAAGTAAAAAAAATGGTGTTTTGTGTAAATCTGAAAAGAAAGTTTGAAGTTACAGGTAATGGAACATACAAACATCCAAATTTAATTCTTTACCTTCTCATAACTATTAGAGTTACAGCCCTTTATCCTGACGTAGAAAATAACATGTAGAATGTGCTCCAATACTTAATACAATTTTCTCGTTTATCGAGTTATACCTCTTTACCCGAACACCATATAATTATGAGTTCCTAGTTCACATCTTATATGTATACTGAAATGTAAGATCAATAGCTGTGTTTCCGTTATAATACTTTTGCCATGAAATAGTTTGCCAGAGTGACACTTGATCTTCGCTTTACGTATCTACTGCGTCACAATCAAACGTACGAAATGTCGGCGTCAGATATTGTACTGCGAGGATTTACCTTACAAGATTATGATTTGCAGGGATGGTCATAGAAATCCGCATGGACACTAGCCTATATACCAGTGCTATTATGTTGACGTCTCTATGACTGACAGCGCCACTAGTACAGTCGTGTTGATTTAATACAGCTGTATACTGTCATACTAATAGTGCCCCTAGCGGCTCAGACACGAAATTACTACTGGTAGTTTCATTTACAGCGACGTTGAAACTACACCATTGTACTAGTTATTTTGGAATCACAATAGAGCGACCGACGCGAGGAGCGCGATGTGAATTAAGAATTATCATTACTGCGAACACTAATTTGTCTGTAGCACGATGACTACTAAATTTTAAAAAAAAATGTAAATTGTTTCTTACCACTACATACTTACTAACCCCCTGTACGACATACATTGATATTTACATTATTTAATTATTTTTCCGTTTATATGTAATATATTTTAAATACCCACTAGTATTCCCATGTGTGAAAATAAAGCCACAATTACACGTCTACTTAAAAATGTTATGATTTTCTTATAGTAACGAATATACATTTCTCGTTAAATAAATAAATGCAATTTATTACCAACTTACCAATTTCAACAAAATTAAAATTCATTTTCAGCTTTGTCGCGTTCGTGACGCGAATAAAATAGAAATACTTTCTCTTCGGAAATCATGTCGCGTCCATGATTTTTTCTCGCAGACGTCATAAAAACCTCGCCTATGATTGGCTGGCAAGTCATTTAATTCGTGTGGCACCCATCGCGTCGCATCCGCCGCGCTATTGTAATTCTAGCATGACGCCAACGATAATTTCTGGAACTAGCTTGTGTGTGTCTAAACCTGTTCTATCGCCATTAACGTGACATTATTTTCAGAACACGTGTTTATTTCATTTAGTTTTAATAGTTTATAATGAACCACCTGAGACAGTGGAATTTCGTACTTCTGATTCCGTTGCAAGAGATAATGCAAACGAAGAGCTTAACTGTGACAAAATATTTGTATATTATATTGGCAAAGAATTGTTACCCAAGAGTCTCTTTTTAAAATAGCTTTTTACACTTGCTTAAAAATAGTAGTGTATATATTTTGTTTATGCCTTGATTAACTCGCACACTCATGAGCAGTGCCGGAGCGCCAATTCCTGACGACGAGACTTGAATAGGATAATCAAGTAAATGTCGAAGTTAAAGGGATATAGAGTGACAATTTATGCGACAAAAGATGAATTCTATTATAAAATAAAACATTGAAATTAGGAAAATGTTACAATAATAACAAAAATTATAATATGAAGATGGTACTGGACAAGACAGGCAACGTATTAAACCAAATTGTATTCAATCTAGTGACGTGATGTTGAAGGCTTTGTAGAAAGAAGTCGCGCTAGCCTCGGACGTCTCCGGTGAAAATAGGGTTCTCGTCATTAACACTGAGTTATGGAGGAGATGCACAGTCGTGGCTGCCTTGTCGACGGCTACGCGAGGCTAGAGCTGTACCGCTCAAACAAGCAGCCGGCGGGCTATCACATTTACGACTGATCGTTGGGAACGTACTGACGTCCCCGAGATCGAGATGGCTACGAGCTTTGGATGGCCCCGAGACGGTAATCAAGTCTCGGAGAAGGCTCTAGAGGAAGATGGGGCAAGGGGAGGGGGCAGTCGGAAGCCTCCCAAACAACCTTAAATCAAGACCCCGGAAACACTGACGTTTTAGTGGCGTTCCACCCGCTACACACAGGGCCGGGATGAAAGGAGGGTATTTGGATTGCACGAGAAGCAGGAGCTAGTTTGGAAGGGAGGTGGGTGGTACAGGAGGACGCGCAGCTGCTTGACTGGTGGGTCAACGACTGGCGCGTCGCGTCTCGTCGTCGACACCTCAGACATTCAGGCAAACAAAACACACTCGTTTCACACGTGTTCCCTTCGAGGCCAACGTCAGACTCCGTCCTAATTTGTCGTCAGTTTTCACAATTCTCCCTCTCTTTCGGCCTATATACAGGGACAGAAAAATTTCGCGAATTCAATAACCTGCATTTCAGAACCGACTGTCTTACGCAATAATCATTCGTTCATTGTCTGTTGTTCCAGTGAGTAGCAGCTAGTGGAAAAATTGTTTGGGCTTGAATATACACAGGACAGTGCATTCTAACTAGAACTGGTGATTTTTGGCGAAAAGAATTATATATTAGAGGCACGAGTATTTCGCGTATTGATTCTAGGTCAGGTTGAACGTCAATTATGTATACTTCACTGTCATTACTGTGATCGGACGACAGTTGTTCTGATAAACATTTGACGACTGCAAGCCAGTAATAAATAAGGAAATAAGTAGTTGTGAATACACGTGGTACCTGCGTGTACGGTTAGAAGCCAATGAATATTCGACTGTAGCCAGTGTGTGTACAGAACTGAGAAGTCTAAGCTGCTACCAGATGAATGTGCGAAATAATCGTGCCTGTAAGAACTATGGGACATTTTGTTTCAATGACTCATATGCACATCTGCAGATCTGCTTCATGGTCAGTGACTATCTATTTTTAAATGTCAGCGTCTCGGAGATTTACCCGCAAACTACATAGGTGTGGTGTCGCAGTAACCTTATTCTCAATAGAACCGTCAAATGAACTACTTCTCTTCACAAATACACTCTGCCATTAGCCACGAAGCAGAGGTGCAAATGTGAGTGTAATGAATTGACACAAAATGTAGCATAATTATTTTTACCAAAAATCACCAACTCTAATTACAACATGCAGATCACTGAATTCGCAAAAAGTTCCTGTCTCTACCTGTACACACTCACTAATATCCTATTTATAGACAAACTAGAAAATTTGGGAAAATTTGACGGTTTGCTAGGCTCCAACATGCTGTGTACAACACTGAAGATGCTATCGGTAGGCCCGGTAGTTTTCGCAAATAGATTTTTGCCCCACTTTGTTTCAGTGTCTTACGTACACACCTGCAGCTCAACTTCATGGCTACTGCCAGAGTGTTATTGTGCGGAGTCGTTATTCATTTGACTGTGCCAATCAGTATAGGGATAACTGCGTCACATCACGTCTGTGATTTGCGGGTTTCACCTCCACACGCTGGGTGTTACGGCATCCAATCACTGACCACAAAGCATACATGCAGGTGCGCACGTAAGGCACTAAAACAAAGTACTGCAAAAAAATTTTCAAGAAAACTATCGGGCCCTAACTATCGGTATTGATTATCGTTTATTTGAAACACTGTTTATTTACCAATTTTCTTGCGATTTCCCAGTGTCTCTACCGAGTTACAGTCTTCGTCATAACCGTTCACACATAAAGGATAGTAATCAGGATGCTTACGAGAACGAAAAATTAGGAAATTCATGCAAGAAACTAAACGGGGCCTTTCCAGAATGTTGAGGCAGGGAAAAAAAACATTCACAGTGCAATATGGCGAACGTATACCAGCCAATCATGTTCACGTTCGCTTAAGCAATAACCTGCGTCGCTTACAAGAACAGTTTCATGAGAGAACACTGGTTACATTTTTAGTTCTCATTTTATCCCGAACGACCTATAGCTAGAGAGGATGATTTATCGCGGGAAAATTTGACTGTTTGCTGGGTTTCAACGCACGTTCAGTTTACCAGAAGATGACTGGCTTTCGCTTTTATGTGGACCTGTTGCCCTGTTTGGCTGATCCTATAATAATCCCGCTGTTGTAATATTTGATGCCTTTTATTGGCTTACATACAACTAAGTTGTGTCAGACGTACATCACACAATCGTATGTGTTGTAATTAACTACATCGTTTTCAAGGGTATGTTGGCACAAAACATTTTCGCGATATATCGTCCTCTCTACCTATAGCAAACACTTATCCGGAATTATGCATTTGTTAAGCGTGATCTCTTGCGCCGCAATTAAAAACGGCGTCAGAGATTGTTCGTAAGATATACGTTACTCGAGAAACATTATTATTCTGAAAGTAGGAAAAAACTATTGTCTGGGATTACTGTATTTTGATTTTTGCAAATTGGCTTCGAGAAACCTGCAATTCTAAACTGATGTTTTAGCGCTGAATTATATAGTACCACCAACTCTTTATGTTATTTACATTAAAGTACAACTGGTACGCTCTACCAGAATTATTGTATACCCGGCAAACATTTGCGATGAGACACACATTTTAATTAGAGCCCACGATTTTTCGCAAAAAGAATTCTGCAACAGTTTGTTTCAATGCCTGATGTGCACATATGTAGCTCTGCTTCATGGTTACTGGCAGAATGAATTATTGCACAGACGTGGCTCATTTGACTGTGCCAACAGGAACAAGGTTACTGCGACACCACACGTCTGTGATTTGCGGATATAACCCTCGACGCTGAGAGTTAAAAACAGCCAATCACTAGAGACCTGAAAAATTCGCGTTTTCTTTTAGGAACAAGCTATAATTCCAACTACTATAAGTTCATGTTAATTTCGCAATTGGCCCTCGACTCTTATGACAGTTCCCGGAAGTTGCTGAACCAATAACAAAAACGTAGTTAAATTAAGGCCATGCCTGGTAGTTTTGCAGTGATTTCGAAAATAATTTTTCCAAAATGAACTAATATCTCTATCACAAAATCGCTACATTGTTTTGTCACTAATACATCAAAGTTTCTATCTGAATTTTTCCGTTGCAATGAACACAATGGATTTTTAGATTCTTGCACCCAAAGTATCACATATTTTAGCATGAAAATG